>PVKH010002070.1:0-28227 GCA_004027955.1 Chaetophractus vellerosus
CACGTCCCTTCTTCTGAGGCTCAAAATATCCCTTTCTCTCTATTCTGTGCTCTAGGTGCTCCAGCTCTAAATTACAGAGAGGCTCTTGCAAAGCTAAGTGAAAATTACATTTTTATAAACAGAATTATACAGGTAAGGGAACTTGGCTAATTAAAGGACATCCAATATAAAGTGAAAGTCTCCATGCCTGAATCTTCGTCTGCTCAAAGGAGGATCCCCACCCCACTGCACTCCTGCTGTTCCTTATGGGAATTTCCAGATGGCTCCATCATTTAGCTCTTCTGACTACCACATATTTTTCTGTTGGGATACTAAAAAGTATCCCAACAGACCTGATTATTTTTTTAGTTCAAATAAAACTGAATGTGAACATGCATTCCATTTTCATAGTTACTGACCCTTAAGACATCTTGACCTCCATATCTACATTTCTTTATTCTTTCCCCTTTCAACTCTCCACATCTGGCATGCTAGAAACATCTTGTTGCTTCAATTGAATCAATGTCTATTTGAAGGAATCAAAATTATGTTCTCTTACAGTAGAAAGAGAAGCTGAAGAGTATTCTGGCTGAGCTGTGTGGTTTATCAAACCACTGTACCACATTATGGTTTAAATGCTTTCATTACTTAGTCAAAAGGCTGCCACAATTCCAGTGGTTTTCTAGTCATAGTCAATAAAGTAAAGAAAAACACACTATTTACTTACATTGACTGAGCAAGTCTTGAAGTGAACAGTTAGGAAGCTGCTTCAACTACTCTAAAAATTACACAAGAATACTAGTGACAGAAACAATTTTCAGAGTTAGGATCTGCAAAAATGATCAATAAGGTTGTGAAAGAAAAGTTTTTATGTCTAAATTAACTCACATTAGTTGCTTAAATGCTATTACATTTTAGATACAAAATGTAATAGAATTCACCTTTAAATTATATAGCTTATTTAGACTAGGACATATATTTTATTTTTTTGTTTTTAGTCTTACCTTGTGGCAACAAGAGGGTAGCTATGGCATGGCGATGCCCAGGCATCCCTGGTCCATGGCATACAATCATAAAGCAGCAAATCCTTCTCAGTAACTGCCATGAGGACAGGTCTCCATTGTTGTCTTCCACCATCTAGTTTTGCCTGTTACAATGGTGAAATCCATTAAGCAGAGCTAACTATAAAGATATGTAATTGTGAAAGTCCCTTCGATGATGGCTTAAAAGAGTGTTTTTCCATCCCCCCTGCACCCCTCCCTCCCAGTCTAACTGTCTTGAAGGGATAGGAAGCATCCCATCAAGTTCGTTCCCACTGATAGGGATTCTTCATTGGCAGGTGTGAGATGGTTTGTGTAGTTTGAAAACTCTTTCCCCAAGTGAGTTACAGACATTATCTACTGCTAGGATACACTTTTTGCCCCATTCCATAATAACTGAATGTCACAAATTCCAAATGAATATATGGTAATCTGTTAAAAACGAATCTCTTCATATTATAGTACATTTGATGTAGGAGTAATATTTTTTAAGTAGAAACATAAAATCCTATGACCAAATAACTGTAAATTTAAGCATTAGTGTTTCGTAAACACTTTTGATTAAGGCCTACAATAAGACATACTTTTAACATTGCAGCTGAATGCACACATACTTATATAACTGAATCCAAAGTTTTACAAAACCACTCTAACCCCTATATTTTGTGCAATGTGCTCTGATTGTTTCTATTCTATTAAATAAAAAATGCTGATCACAATCTGCTATGTTGTATTTTGAAAAACACTGATATAAACTGTTGTCAAAGGGTTCTCCATTATGTTTGAGGAAGTTTATGTTTCAGTTTCAAATGCAACATTGCATTTACTTGCATAAAGCTCATTCATCTCTGAAGAGGTTTAAAAATGTAGGAAAGCAACCACTTTTTATTCATATTGTCAAGGATCCAAAGACAAAAAGCAAAATATGTTCAAGAAAAGCCCTGTCACCATGAAAATTTTTGCCCTCATCAGATGAGACTAGAGCAAAGACAGCTTAATAACAATAAACTTTAACATTGATCTTTCAGCTTACTATCATGGAAGGCTTCAAGGAGAATTAAAATTGATGAACCATTTCTCTTGTAAAGAGTTGTCTTCAGAGCCACTTTTTAATTTCCTTAATGACTTCTGAAGGTAATTGGGACATTGTCAGAGCACCTTAAGAATACATCTAAAATCTGAAAAGTAGCCTGAGTGGTTCAATTTTTTGATAAAACATTTACCATTGGGACTCTTTTCTCCTAGTCATTTATAAGTTAATTCTAGTAGTGGGGAATGAATTCTAGCCAAAAGTGACTCGTGTTCTGCCATGTGCTGAAAGCAACAAAAAAACCATGACCCGACACTGAGAATTCAAGTACAATACTGTAGAAACAATTACAGTTTTCTCCTCAGTGAACCCAAATTTTCTAAGCCTCCATATTAGTCTTTGGATGACTGTAATACCTGCAGGGAGGATATCAGTTCTAATGAGATTCTCACATTTTTGTATCATAGATATCCTGAAGGGATTTCTAGTTTATGTTCACTAATAAGTTTTTGTCACTGAGATTGTTATGGACAATATTTTAATAAGGAAAATAATGAAAAATCTCTCTTTCCAAAGGGTTAAAATAATAATCTGATTTTAAAAAATTAATTTTGCATTTTAAGTTTCAGAGAGATTTTTAAGTCTAGACCAGAGTAAATGCATTTGGAAAACGTAAATTAAATTTATTTCTTCTCAAAGAAGATATTTTGGGCTCTGAAGGAAAAATGCTAAGGCCAATAGAAGCAATGTCCAATTTCATGACACAGAACTTTTTGTTTAGCAAGTTTTTTAAAAAAAGTGTTTATACTTTAGCTGTTCAGGGTCCTTAGTTTTTGGAAAGCATCTTTTCCCTCTTCTACTTACCTCTGGGGAAAAAATAAAACCTCAATTTGCCTTAACTTATAATGATATTGGTTGTTTTCACTAAAATCAAAATGCTGCCTGCTATATATAGTGTTTATTTTGGGTTGTGGTATCAGCACAGGTAGCCCTGGGGCTTCACTTTTGAGTTTTTGACTGGAAAAAAAAGGGACACTCATGTTAGACTTTTAGTTTTCTTGAGTTTTAACACCCTCCTCCCCCCATACACCAGCCAAACAACAGGCTTTTCCAAATTTTACTTTCTGATAAATAGTCAGATAGAACTAAAGATGAGAAAATCCTTTAAGCCTATATATCTCTCTGTGCGACAGGTAATGTTCTTCTGTTCTCTATTTTATTATCATGAGAGAAAACACAGCAAAAACTAAAGAGGAGGTAGATGTGGCTCAAACGACTAGACTCCCGCCTACCACATGGGAGGTCCCTGGTTCGGTTCCTACTGCCTCCAAAAGAAGACAGTGAGCTTGTGTGACGGGTAGGCGTGGCAAGCCGATGCAACAAGAGACACAAGAAGAAAAATAACCATAATGAGAGACACAACAAAGCAGGGAGCAGAGGTTCCCAGTGCCTCCTAAAGAAGACAGCAAGCTGACGCGATGGGCAGGCGCAGCAAGCTGATGCAACAGCATGACGCAACAAGAGACATAGGGAGGAAAAACGTAATGAGAGGCACAAAAAAGCTGGGAGTGGAGGTGGCTCAAGCGATTATGCACCTCCCTCCCACATTGGAGGTCCCGGGTTCGGCTGCTGGTGCCACCTGAAGTAACAAGGAAGGCAAACAGACACAGCAAGTACAAACAACAAGGGGGTGGGGAGAAATAAATAAAATAAATCTTAAAAAAAAAACAACCCAAAAACCTAAATAAACCATTCCAGTAATTCTGATTTAGTGTATATGTTCCTAGTTTGAGTCTTTGCACAATTTAAAAATTATCAGGGATAAAGTAGGAACTGTTGAAATAAAGCTTTTCTTTGGCTGTCTTGGCTTTTCTAATCAATACCTAAATGCTTCTCTAAACTGATTTTATAAGTAATACATGTACCCCCTTTGGTAGGCTCAAAGAATATTCTCTGGTGAGAATATAGCTAATTAAAGGGTAAACTATCAGTCACATAAAAATTAGTAGCAATAAAGAGAGAGAAGTTACTAAGCGTAGAACAAATTATCCATCAATTCCCAAATATCTGTAAAATAGGTATTCCCTGTTTTAAGCAAACCTGATTAGTGACAGCATGAAATAACAAAAACTTAACTTAAGGAAATATAGTTTAAAGTTAAATAAATGATCCTTCATTAATTTGCCCAAACCAACTATCCTTTTTAGGGAGGTTGTCCTTTCTAACTGCAATTGAAACAATTCCATTTATTTATTTATTATTTATTTATTTTTAGGAGGTACCAGGGATTGAACCTGGGACCTTGTACATGGGAAGCAGGCATTCAACCACTGAGCTGTACCCGCTCCCTGAAACAATTCCATTTATATGTAAGCTTTTAAGGAAATACACCTTTGTCAATAGGAAGGCTTACCTATATCAAACAGATTACATGATCTAAAATTTTTGACCATTATGGAATCAATCTTAGAGCAGGAGGTCTTAATCAGAGGTCTGTGAGCTTGAACTGAAATTCAAAAAAACATTATTTTTATGAGGACATGTTGGTGTGGGTGTGATATATTTATTAATATACAGTATAGTGTGGACTTAGTAAGGGGTCTGTGGAACAAAAAAGGTTAAGAACCCCTGTCTTAGAGCTAGTCTTTGGCATTTACTTAGTTTGACCTTTATCAGATAGACTTCATGTGTGTGTGATACATCTCATAACACCTCTGAGAAATAGTATCCAGTCTTGTTTAAATGCTTTTTATCAAAGTGATACTTGATTTGGGTAACCCAAACAACTACTTCAAAAAGCAAAAATCAAGAGAGTAATTTAGAAACATTACTTTGAATTAGTTCAGTGGTACTATTTTTAAGTGGTTAAAACTTTACCACTTATTTTTTCCCAACTCTGAGCTTCTATTCTTAGACAATATTTGATAATTAGTGACTTGTTTGCTTTTTTTTTTAAGATTTTATTTTTATTTTATTATACATCACCCCCTTTTTGCGTGTTCTTGCCGTGTTCATTTTTTCTCTGCGTTCCTCTGTGTCTGCTTGTCTCCCCCTGCTGGGGTGACCTGCCAAGTCAGCTCACCGGCGCCGTGGCCCGCCTGCTCGTGGGAGCTCGCCCTTGCTCGCGGGGGCTTGCCTTTGCCAGCGGGGTCTTGCCCTTTTGCCCGCCCATGGGGGCTTGCCTTTGTCCTCAGCAGCGTGCCCCGCCCACAGTGGCGTGCCCCGCCCACGTTGGCTTGCCTTCTCGAGGCAGTCCACCCATTTGAGGAGGCCCGGGGACCGAACCCGGGGCCTCCCATATGGTAAACCGGCACCCTACCAACTGGGCTATACAGCCGGGCCCCTTGTTTGCTTGTTTTTTAAGAAAATGTTTTTAAATTTCTTTTTTAGAGCAATTGTATATTTACAGAAAAACCATGCATATAGTACAGAATTCCCATATAGGCTCCCCTCACACACAATTTTACCTTATATGATGAACTAAAGTCCATAGTTTACATTAGGGCTTACTCTTTGTGTTGTAGGGCTTAAGCTTTTTTTTTGTTGTTACATATCCCCCCCTTTCTGCTTGCTCTTGCTGTGTTCATTTTTGTGTTCTTCTGTGTCTGCTCTGTCTCCCCCTGTTGCGGCAACGCGTCGAGTCAGCTTACTGTGCAGGCGGCTCTGCTCCGTTCGCGGGTGGCTTTTTTGCTTCTGTTCGCGGGCGGCTTGCCCTGCCCGTGGTGGCGTTTTGCCCTGCCCAATGTGGCTCTGCCCAGCCCATGGCAGCTTGCCATTCTCAAGGCGGTCTGCCTGCCCGGAGAGGTCCCCGGGAACCGAACCCGGGGCCTCCCATGTGGTGAACTGGCACCCTATCCACTGGGCTACGGCCAGCCCCTGGGCTTAAACTTTTAAAAAATGTGTTAACATATATGCAACCTAAATTTCCTGTTTTAACCACTTTAAAGTATACAATTCTGTGGTGGTAATTACAGTCACAATGTGAATTACCATCAATATGTTTGCTTGCTTTTCATATGTATGAATGTAAACAAAAATTAGTAGCACCTACTATATATAAAGCACTAGGCTAAGTTTCCTGGGGGCAATAAAGATTTGGAAAAAATGTGCTCCTGTCTTCTAAAGGCTCATGATTGAGTGGAGGAGGCATATGCTTAAATAAATCCATAAAAGGCAGAATGTGATGAATCTGTAGCTTTATTTTTCTCTTTTCTACCTGTCTGTATGTATGTAGCATAAACCAAATTAAGTTCACTTAAAAAGTATGGCAACTCCTCACACATTGCTTGTGGGAGTCTAAATTAGTACAGCCTCATTGTAGGCAATTTGGCAATATTTATGAAAATTACAACAGCATACGCCCTTTGTAGTAGTTTTAAAATATGTAAACAAACACTTTGCTACTCCTCCCTTCAAGAAGTGGAGTCTGAATACTTCCCCTTGAGTTTAGGCTGGACTTAGTGACTCACTTCTAATGAAAACAGTAAAACAGAAGTGACAGTGTGAGTAGGCCATAAAAGACACTGTGGTGTCCATCTTATTCTCTTTTTTAAATCATTCACTAGGGGAAAAACCAGCTGCTGCATCATGAGGACACACAGGTAGCTCTGTGGAAAAGCCCACATGGCAAGAAACTGAGGCCAACATCCATGCAAACGAATCATCTTGGAAGTAGATCTGGCAATCCTAGTCAAGCCCTCAGATGACTGCCATCCTTGCTGTCAGCGTGATGGCAACTTCATGAGAAATCCTGGGCCTAAGCAGCTTAACAGACCCATAATCCTTAGAAACTGTGTGAAATAAATGTTGTTTTAAGCCACTAAGTCTTGGGATAATTTGTTATGCAGTGATAGATAACTAATACATCTTTGACCCAGCAGTTCTTATGTCATACTTGGGATTTAAAATGAGTTGGGGGGGCCGGCTGTAGCCCAGTGGATAGGGCGCCGGTTCACCACATGGGAGGCCCCGGGTTCGGTTCCTGGGGCCTCTCCGAGCGGGCAGGCCGCCTTGAGAGGGCAAGCCGCCGTGGGTAGGGCAAAAAGCCGCCGTGGGCAGGGTAAAAAGCTGCCGTGGGCAGGGCAAAGCTGTCACGGGCAGGGCAAGTCGCTCATGAACAGAGCAGAGCCGTCCGCGAGCAGAGCCGAGCCGCCCGCAAGTGGGGCAAGCCGCCTGAGTGGTGAGCTGACTCGGCGCATTGCCGCAACGGGGGGGAGACAAACCAGACACAGAAGAACGCAAAAAAAAGAGTTGGATTTTTGAGTTCTTCCTTTCCCTTCTCTAAACATCCACTTACGTTTTCTTCTGTTTTTCTTTTCTTTCCATTTTTCAAAGTTCATAAAATATTTTGTGTACTTCATACTTCTCCCAGAGCAGGGAGGTAAACTACAACCTGTTGTCCCTGGAAACACTGCCAGTAGTCTAAAACAAGGATTGGCAAACTATGACCTGTGGGCCAAATCTGGACCACCAATGTTTTTGTAAATAAAGTTTAATTGGAACACAGCCATACCCATTCATTTTCATATTGTCTATGGCCATTTTCTTGCTACAAGAGCAAAGTAGTTGTAACATATCTGGCCCTTGATAGAAAAAAGTTTACTGACCGCTTGACTAAAACCATGAAAATTATTGTGCTTTTCATTAAGGACAGAGAATTATGTTGTGATGGTGATTATCATGACAGTCAATTCTTCAGGTGGGGGTGATAACTGGCAACTAATAGCTAAAAGGCAGAAAGAAAGCAAGGAGAAACAAAAGATCTACAAAGGATCTGTAAGCCAGATAACCAGACCATACCTGCAAAATAAATTTTATAGATACACAAAATGGGGTAACAGCCTGGCTCTGAATAGAGACCAGATGAGACCCTGCTCTGCCTCCCAGCCTACCTGTTCTGCCAGCCAGGCAATGTGCTTGACCTCCTTACTGCCTCCTGCTGTACTGGTTGCACCAAGCATGGCATTGAGTTCAGCCAACACCTGTGGGAGGAGAGCCATTATGTTGGTGTGGATAGCTACGAACCAGGAGTGTGCTGTGGCTGTATCCTTGCAGCGCAGGATCAAGGTGTTCCTGCTATCAGGAGAATGTAGCTCTATCAATCTGTGTGGAAAAAGGAAAAAAAAAAAGTGAGCTAGATCAGAAGCCATCAAAAGTGCTAGGGTTTAACATACATAACTGCAAATCTATTTTAATTTTACACGACTTGAATAGAGATACTTTCTTTTAACTCCCTAAAGTCATTTCTAGAGAAACCCACATATGGAGAAAGAATCATCAAAAAGACCAACTGTGGTCTGTTGTTTGAATGTGTTAATGTAATGATCTAAGATGGGTCCATAAGTACTCCGATAGTAGTGGCAAAGCAGGACTGCAATTGAGGATTCCAGACTTCTTATTTTTTCTTTTTTAAAATGGTTTATTTATGTATTTATTTATCCCCCCTCTCCCCCTTGTATTTTTTTGCTCGCTGTATGCTCTCTGTGTATTCTTCTGTGTCTGCTTGTTTTCTCTTTAGGCAGCACTGGGAACCAATCCTGGGACCTTCTGGAGTAAGAGAGAGGCACTCAATCTCTTGCGCCACCTCAGCTCCCTGATCTGCTGCATCTCTTATTGTCTCTCCTCTGTGTATCTTTTTGTCGTGTCATCTTGCTGCACCAGCTCTCCTTGCGGGCGAGTACTCCTGCATGGGCCAGCATTCCGTGTGGGCCAGCACTCCGCGTAGGCCAGCTCTCTGCTTGGGCCAGCTTGCCTTTCACCAGAAGGCCCCAGGAATCGAACCCTGGACCTTCTATTTGGTAGATGGGAACCCAATCACTTCAGCCACATCCGTTTCCCCCTCCAGACTTCTAGGGCACACCTACCAAGCAGGTCTCACGCCATGAGACAGTTTATAAACACACCTCTTGGTACCTACCTACTTACCTACTCACCTGCTCTCCCTCTGGAGTTACCCATCTAGCTACCTTCAGGCCTCGCCACCAGTCTATCCATCTTTCATATGCCTTCAAAGTTCTAAGGTAATAGCCAACTAGCTCAAAAGTTCTAGAAAACAGCCGAAACATAAAATAAGATCTGTGAAAAGCCAAAATACTCAACAAGTCCATACCTGAAAGCTCATATTACTCAGAGGAGAATATTTAGATAACAAATCATAAAGTATTTGTTTTTTTTACAATACAGTTGAGTTTATATGATTTCCTATCCCATAGCTAAATATAGTGAAAGGTAGCATGGGGCGAGAATTTAGAGGGTCTTGAATGCCAGGTTAAGTCTGGATATTAATTGGTAAGCAACATGGAGTCATTGAGGATTTCTGAACAGAGAAGCAACATGATCAAAACAATGAATTAAAAAAAAAAATTTTATGGTGGGATGTGAGATGGATTACAACAGAAAGAAAATTGACCTGGTGGATATGATTGTACCCCAGAGGGTAAGACTACACAGAGATCATCAGGAGGACACAGATTCCTAAGCAGGAGTTCCTCATCCTAAAAGCCCAGGGACAGGTAAAAAGAGGAAGAAAAAAAGATCTATGACAAATGGCTTAACATTCATTTTATTGACTCCTCTATTTTATTTTACAATATTTATTCTTTTTAATGTTATTTGCACTATTTACTTGTTGCTGCCCATAGTCCTTACATAAATACTTGTTGACTTAAAAATTGATTATATTCTCTAGGAAAAGATGAGCTATACATGTGTAATGGGAAGATTTAAAATAGTATATTATACTATAAAATAAAACACTGCACTAAAAGGAAGAATTAGCTATTAGAATTCTTTTGATGAGTTAGTAGTAGTAGTCAGAGAAACTGTTCAAATAGTCATTAAAGTAGCTAAACTTATTGTGGCAGTTTGAGATTATTTACGAACCCCAAAAAAGAGAGAGATTATGTTTGTAAACTGGTCTGTTCCTCTGGGGTCATACCCTTTCAACTCATTAGATTCAGCTGACACGTCTTGATTAAATTACCTGTTAAGATTAGGGCTTTGATTTGACCATGTCAGTAGGGCGTGACTCAGGGTTGAGTCCCCACCCCCTTGATGGGCTGATATAAACAGACACTCACAGAAGAAGATACATAGGAAGAGAGAAAGCTCCATAGACAGGGAAGGAGAACTTTGATCCTGCATCTCCAGGAAGAGAGATGAGCCATTCACCTGAGAGTTTGCAGTTGAGCAGCTAAGAATGCCCAGAAAGAAACAAGCCCTATACCAGCCTACAGCTGAGAAGAAGGAAGGAGAAACCAGGCAGAGATTGCCCACCATCTTGCTTCAACATGTGGCAACTGACTTTGGTGAGAAGGCAGCCTTGAATTGGACTCTTTAGGGCCTCGTAACTGTAAGTTTTTACCCCAAATAAACACCCTTTATAAAAGCCAACAGATTTCTGGTACTTTGCATCAGTATCCCTTTGGTTGACTAATACACTTGTTTTAGGGTGAATTTACTCAATGACAAGTAGTTATCTATGAATATAATGAGTACAAACCAACTACAAGTTAGTTTACACATTCATTACATTTACTAATCTTAAAAAGCATTTCTAGAACTTCCTGGATAAGAAAGCAAATGATCACACGCATCTTTTTTAAAGAAACCTTTTTATTATAATAATTTATATACAACTCAAAATTTCCCATTTTAACTATTTTCAAGAATACAATTCAGTGGTATTAATTACACTCACAATATTGTGCTACCATCACCAACATCCATTACCAACTTTTTTATACCCTCAGATAGAAACTCTGTACCCCTTAAAAAATAACTATCCATGCTTTACCCCTACCACACCCCTTAGCCCCTGTTAGTCTGCAATCTACTATTTATCACTATGAAAAATTTGCTTAAGTCTAGGTATTTCATATTATACAGTATTTGTTTTCTCGTTTCTGGCTTATTTCACTTATCATGATGTATTCAAGATTCATCCATGTAGCACAATATATCAGAACGTTATTCCTTTTCACAGCTGAGTAATATTCCATTGTGCATATATACTACATTTTGTTTACCTAATATATAAGAGTTCCAATTTGTCTGCATCCTTGCCAACAATTGTCATTTTCTGTTATTTTTTATTTTTAAAATAATAGCCATTCTATTGGACATGAAGTGGTATTTCACTGTGGTTTTGATTTGCATTTTCCTCCTGACCAATGCTGTTGAACATATTTTTATGTGCTTATTGTCCATTTGTATATTTTCTCTGGAGAAATGTCGATTCAAGTCCTCTGCCCATTTTTAAATTGGGTTATTTGTCTTTTGTTGTTGAATTGTAGGCATTCTTATATATGTCCTGGATATGAAACTATGGCTAGCAATTATTTTCTCTCATTCTATAAGTTGTCTTTTTACTTTCTTGTTAATGTCCCTTGGTGTACAAAAGTTTTTAATATTTAAGAAGTCCATTTTATCTATATTTTCTTTTGTTGCTCATGCTCTTGGTGTCAAAGCTAAGAAACTGCTGCCAAATCTAACGTTATAAAGGTGCCCCCGATGTTTTCTTCTAAGAGTTTTATGGTTTTAGCTCTTATGGTTAGGTCCTTGATCATTTAGAGTTACTTTTTGTATATGGTGTGAGATAGAGGCCCAACTTCATTCTTTGGCATGTGGATATCCAGTTTTTCTAGCACCATATTGAAAAGACCACTCTTTCCACAATTAATGTACTTGGTACCCTTGTCAAAAATCAGTTGGCCACAGATGTATAAGTTTATTTATGACCTCTCAATTCTATTCTAGTGATCTATAGTTCTATCTTAATGTCACTACCACACTGTTTTGATTATTGTGGCTTTGTAGTAAGTTTTGAAATCAGGACATATCTACTCTTATTCCTTCCTAAAATCCCACTAAAAACAACAGTTGATGGGGATTTATAAAAAGCATAAATCTACAAGTTCAGGGAGAACAGGAGAGGAATAATTGCAACAAAAGTTTGGAACCTGGAAAGCAGACTGAGGAGTGGTGAATGCCTTAACAGACCTAAGAAAATGGAATCCCAAGTAACAGCGGGAAAGCTAAATCCTATCAATCTACTTTCCAGAATGCCTAAATGGTTCAGGAACTGGTGGAACCAGTTAGTTCTGGAAATAGGAACGAAATACACAGCTAAAATAAAGAGGCTCGGCTAAAATAAAGAGGCTGGCTGAAAATCGCTTCCAGTATTCCCCACTCCCAGCAGCTGTATCAACCTTATTTCAGAAAAAGATCAGATGTACCCTCATTCCACTAAACTGGGCGGGAGAGGCACTGATGACCTTAATTCAGATCTTATATCAGGTTCATCATTTTCTAAAGGGACTATTTATTTCCAGGAGGTTGCTTTGGCACGTTAACCACTTAACATCCTTTAAACACATGCTAAAAGTGCAGTCGCAAACCATGATGAGAAATTTCCTTCACTCTTCCCACTGACCTATATAGCACTAAAGATAGGAATTGGTTCATCCTCCTTTTCTAGGCACAAAAGTTCATTTTCTGAAGAAATCTTTATACCTTATCCAGTTCCTAGGACAGTCTCTTGGACATGTCTCCTTTAACATAGTCAAAATTCTGAAATTCCCAATGTCTGGTATCCTAGCTACTAATAACTAGAAGAATGGTAAATATGTCTGTGATAAAATGAAACAAAGCCTGATTAAACAGGAGTAAATATTGGGACTACTGGGCAGGAAAAAGATGAAAACAAACAATAAGTTAGTTCCTAGGGCTGAATCACTGATTTTCCATGAAAAGAGAAATTTTGCAGTGCTTCTCAAAAAAGGATTGAGACAGAAAATTAAATTAGAAGAAACAGAAAAGAAATTCCAAAATAGGATTGATGATTCTAGGATCCAGAAGATTCTACCTTTGAAGAAGCAGCCAGTAAAACTGATAAAGGGGACAATGTGACTTCTAAAGTCCACTACTGTTTTAAATGAAAAATTCAAATGAAAACTCTGCTAATAAAAATATGGAGGCAGTCTGCTAGTAATTGTTTGGGCCCAGAGAAGAAAGGAGGAGACAGGCACAATGTGAGACATTTTGGCCTCTAATCAAACCACTAAGGATTTCCTGAGAAATGTAATTACATTTTGATCAGATAAATCAAATGAAAGCTTAGGTATACAGAAGCATAGGAGCCTGTAATTCTAGCCTACTTTATTTCTTCTGTTTAGTAAAGTCTTTGACATAGCTTACATAATCAAGTAATAATCATATAGTTCTATATGTCATAAATACAAAAATTGACCTTTTACGTGGAAAATATTCAGTGTGAAGAGAACCAAGATATCCTCAACAAGCCCAAAGTTAACAGATTTACATTTCCAAAAAACAATGTTTAAGAACACCTTATTTGTGCTAAACTCCACACTGCTCACAATGCTGTTTGCTAAGGAATACACTTATATTCTCTCTTAGGACTTTATCATTATTTATTTACTTTCACTTTCCAGAATGAAACATAACTATCAGAAGCATCTAGTGAGGTCATGAAAACTTTCTCCTCCCCTTATTTACTCATTCTGATGGTCAGCACTTATTTTCAGCTCTAAAGAATGGAACCAAATCGAAGTAGTAAAATAGAAAAAAAAGGATATTTCTCTCTCATGTAAAAAGTTTTTGGATATTTCTGAATGCTAGAGGAACAAATGAGTTGTAGTTGGATTTAGATGAGTTAAAAGTGCTCGGGAACTGGCTGTAGCTCAATTGGTAGGGCTCTGGTTTACCACATGGGAGGCCCCAGGTTCGGTTCCCAGGGCCTCCTCGAGCAGGCAGACAGCCTCGAGAAGGCAAGCCACCGCAGGCAGGGCAAGCTGCCGTGGGCAGGACAAGCTCCCGCGAGCAGGGCAAGCCGCCTCAAGCAGGCAGGCCGCCACGCGGTGAGCTGACTTGGCGGGTCACCGCAGTGGGGGGAGACAAGCAGACACAGAAGAATGCAAAAATGAACACAGCAAGAATAAGCAGAAAGGGGGGGGATATATAATAAAAAATAAATCTTTTTTTTTGGTTACATATCCCCCCCTTTCTGCTTGCTCTTGCTGTGTATTCATTCTTCTGTGTTCTTCTATGTCTGCTTCTTGTCTCCCCCCATTTTTGCGGTGACGTGCCGAGTCGGCCCTCTGTGCAGGCGGCTCACCCCGCTCGTGGGTGGCTCCATTCCGTTTCATGGGCGGCTCTGCTCCATGTTTTGTGGGCAGCACAGCTCCATGATTCGCGGGCTGCTTGGCTCCGTGATTTGCCAGCAGCAGCTCCGTGTTTCACGGGTGACTTGCCATGCCCATGGCGGCTCCGCCCTGCCCATGGCGGCTTTTTTGCCTTGCCCACGGCAGCTTGCCTTTCTCAAGGCCGTCTGCCCGCTCAGAGAGGTCCCCGGGAACTGAACCCGGGGCCTCCCATGTGGTGTACCGGTGCCCTTATCCACTGGGCTATACAGCCGGCCCCCCCAAAAAAATAAATCTTTAAAATAAATAAATAAATAAAAGTGCTTAGAAAGAATTTTTTAGGAGTAATGTTTCCATAACTTCTTGAGCTGCATTTTTTTAAAGATTTTTTTAAAAATTTTTATTATATATCCCCCCCCCTTTCTGCTTGTTCTTGCTATGTTCATTTTTGCGTTCTTCTGTGTCTGCTTGTCTCCCCCCGCTGCAGCGACCCGTCGAGTCAGCTCACCGCGCGGTGGCCTGCCTGCTCACAGCGGCTTGCCCTGCCTGCGGCGGCTTGCCTTCTCAAGGTGGTCTGCCTGCTTGAGGAGGCCCCGGGAACAGAACCAGGGCCTCCCATGTGGTAAACCGGAGCCCTACCATTTGAGCTACAGCCGGTTGCCCTTGAGCTGCATTTTTGTTATTTTATTTTATTTTTTGAATTTGAAATAAAGTTATATATATAAAAAAAAGGTTTTGGTTTAGAAATCAAAGTTTTACATAAATATGAAGGATGAACCACAGACAGTTTCCACTACATGCCCACCAGAAAGGCTAAATATTAAAAAGACTGACACCACCAATGTTGGTGAGGGTGTGGAGCAATGGGAACTCTCCTACACTGTTGGTGGCAGTGTAATGTCACAACTGCTTTGGAAAAAAGTTTTAGTTTCTTTTAAAATGAAACATATATCTACCCTTTCATTCAGTAATTCTGTTCCTTCAAATTTACCAAGAGAAATGAAAATGTATGCCTACAAAAGGTCTTGGACAAAAGTATTCACAGTAACTTTTAAATATTAGCCCCAAATTAGACATAGCCCAGATGTCCATCATTAGGAGACAACATGAACAAATTGTGACATATTCATACAATGCAATAATCTCAGCAATAAAAGGGAACAATTGATTCACAACAATATGGATGAATTTCAAAAATATGATGCTGGGAAGCAGATGTGGCTCAAGTGACTGGGCTCCCACCTACCACATGGGAGGTCCATGGTTCCGTTCCTGGCATTTCCTAAGAAGACAGTGAGCTGGTGTGATGGGCAGGCACGGCAAGCTGACACAACAAGATGACACAACAAGAGACACAAGAAAAAGACTTAATGAGAGATACAACAAAGCAGGGAACAGAGGTTCCTGGTGCCTCCTAAAGAGGATGGGCAGGCGTGGCGAGCTGACGCAACAAGAGACACAAGAAAGCAGGGAATGGAGGTGGCTTAAGCTATTAGGCGCCTCCCTCCCACATCGGAGGTCACGGGTTCAGTTTACAGTGCATGCTAAAGAAACAAAGAAGACGAACAGACACAGGAAGTGCAAACAAGGGGGTGGGGAGAGATAAATAAAATAATAAAATAAAAATAAAAAATAAAATAACAAAAAACATTATGCTGAGTAAAAGAATTCTACTTGTGAATTGATCTGATATGATTCTACTCTTTTTCTCCATGGCTTTAAATGTTGCAGCTGTGTTACCTGTCACAACAGGTCCTTTGACAGAGCCAAGATAAATGTATAGATCAAAGAGGGTGATTTAATATGATTATATATTGTAGCAGTTTGATATTGTTTATGAATTCCAAAAATAGATATTGGTAATGTTTGTAAACTGGACTGTTCCTCTGGGCATATTAGATTATATTGGATTCAGAGGTTTCACTTTTACTTGATTAAATAATGATTAAGGCTTTGATTGGGCCACATCAGGAGGACGTTGAGTCCCTGCCCCCTTGGGTGGGGACTCACAGAAAAACTGCACTGCAGAGAAGGGAGGTTGGAGTTTTTCAAGCTGGGGTCCCAGGAAGCATATACACAGGAGAACACAGAGGAATATAGATGGCTCCAAAGACACGGCAGAGGTCCCAGGAAGAGCGAGCGAGACTTGATAGTCTACAGCTGACCTTGTAGAGAGAACAGAGCAGCCGAGCCTATAAAGAAATGAGCCCTAGGAGAGAGACCAGACTTATCCCAGCCTACAGCTGATATTGGAAGAAGCTGGGACCATGGAGCATTAAGAGGAAGAAGGAAGGCTGAACCCTTGCCGACGTCAGCAGCCATCTTGCTTCAACATGCGGCAACAAACTTTGGTGAGGGAAAAACTTATGCTTTATGACCTTTTGACTGTAAGCTTCTACCCCAAATAAATACCCTTTATAAATGCCAAAAGATTTCTGGTATTTTGTATCACCACCCCTTTGGCTGACTAATACATATATGTATTATCTTACTTATCTTTGATATATTTCTAATGAGTATAGTTGGGTGGGCATTATTATGTCCATTTTAAGACAGAGAAAATAGGAGGACTGAGAAACGAGGGGCTTATTTAAGGTCACAAGAACACTAACAGCAACCATAATAATAACATATTCAGAGCTTACTCTGCCAATTTTACAATCAGTCTCTCACTTAATCCTCATATAACCTTCATTTTATATAGGAGGAAACTATGGCTCATGGAAAACAAATAGCCTGGCTAGTTATAAAACCCATCTTCCTCAACCCATTTTCTAACTCTAATAATTGAGATCCTATTAGACAATGATTCTGAATCTTTTTTTCGGACGAGACACAAAGGATAGATGTTTACATTTCCAAGGGTATAAATGAAGTTATGCATAGCCTGCTAATTACTGGTAATTCTACTGCTTTTCTTTTTCTCTAGAAAGCATGCTGGGATGCAAGCAAAAGAGATATCATCACAGGAATAACCCTGAAATCTCTTCCAATTTATATTTTACAAAAGCAAATCATTTTCATTTTTTGGTATTTCAACTAAAAATTAGAAACAAGTGAGCAGTAGCCTGGATCTTTTAAGACTGTATCTTAAAATATAGTCCACCATTGTGAAGCAGATTGATTATCTTACTGAAAAGTAAGGTATGATACAACTTTTGCAGCTGAAACACTTATTTCAAATCTTTACACTAATTTCAAATCTGACCATCCACCAAATATCTTTAGCATTTAAAATATACCTAAGAGATTACTACCCCCAATGTTTTAATCAAGACCAAGATTACTGGGCTCTAAAAGATGTCGTGGTGAATGATAAAGTAGTTCAACTTTAAACAATATAGCCAAGTCATGTCACCTTCCCTCTTTCTTCTCCCTCTAGTTCAACCCCAACCCCAGAGTTTATAATACTTTGCCTTTTTCTTCAACAGCCAAATAAGTAGTGCTGCTCAGAAATGACTTTAGAATGAAGGAACTTAGCCTGAGTACTTTCCTCAGCCTGATAGCCAATTGACAAATTTATTTGCTATTTGTTCTTGTTCTTTATTAGATCATTTCTCCACCTTATTTTCTTGTTGTCATTTTCTTCTTTATGGCCCTAACTACCTAATTTTTTTAAAAGCCCATTGTTTAACAGACCAAAGGATCTATGTAAATATATCCCCTTGAAGATAAAAATTAAAAATCTGAATTTAAGAGGCAGAGGTGATTATTTACTTTACCCAAATTAAATTCTTACTATATGAAAAAAATACAGAATTTTAAAAATATCAAGCTGTGTTGCATTTAGATATGGTTCAACATACACACAACCTTTCAGGAATATACTGACACGTACCAGGAAGTAATTTTCACAATGACTTAAGCAAACAAACACAATAAAAATATATCAGAATATAATTTTGTAAATTTGTATGTATATAGGTTGTCAGTTAAGACTTTTTTGAAACTATTTCTTGAGAACCTACTATGTGTTCATTCTGTGTGAGGGGCTTCATATGGTATTATCTCATTTCATCTGCACACTAAGTATGATTTTTTTTAAACAAATGAAAACATGATTGTTTAGGGAGGTGAAGGGACTTGCTCAGAACCTTACTTTAAGCAGGTAACAGAGCTGGGATTCAAATCAAAGTCTAATTGCAAAACTCAGTTCTTTCCAGTATACCACACAATTTACTATAGAGCAGGAGCTGAAATATCCCTATGGCCTTAAATGCTCAACAACGTTGTTCAGTTTCTTGCTGTCTTCTGTGCTCCATTCCATTCTGATTAGGCACTTGGCTGTGCATTCAGATCAAAGGATACCAGAGAAAGTAAGCTCATTTTAAAAAGTCTGCCCTTATGCCTTTTGCCTTTGTCCTATGCCTTTGAATTTCTACTATGTCTTTGGACATGTTTTTAACTTTTTTTTATGCCTAATGTCTAATCTAATGCGAAGTATATCAGTACTACTTCACAAAGTTAATGAAGACAAAGTCATAGTATACAAATGCTTATAGAACTAGGAGGGACATCAGAAATTATCCAATCCAACTCTCTCATTTTGCAAATGAAGAAACTAAAGTCAAGTGAAGCAAACTTGGCAGGGTCACATCGCTAGTTAATATAGCCAGATCTAAAATGCAGATCTTTAACTTTTTTTCCCCCCAATTTCATCAATACATATTATTAAAGCATAAATCCATGCAAAGAGCACAATCCATGGTATTTGGTGTGATCTTTAACTTTTTAAACTAACCACAGTATAAAGAATTTCCATCTAGGGAAACATTAAAAAATTTTTCTTTAACATTTTTTTTCTCATTTATAAAGTAACATATGTTCATAGTGAGAAAAAACAAACAACGGTACAGAAAATTACTCTTCCCTTCCACCCCCTAATTCCATTTCAGTTCCACAGGTAACCACTGTTAATAGTTTCTTATGTGCTCATCCAAAATTTTTTATCCATATACATGTATGTATATTATGTGAAATAATTTACATATGGAACTCCATAAATGATTCTTTCACTTTAGACTATTTTCTTATGTATAATTTAGTCAAACAAGTAATATGATATGGCAACACGTCCTTACATTCAAAGCTCTTAAGTATGATGTTCCCCTTAGGTACAGCTCACCTGTTTTCCAGATCCGGCATGCTTAGGTTTCTAGCAGCAAAGCACATTTTTAGAGGTATGACTTTCCTGTCCTTGGTGCTGTTCTGGTGTTTTGGAGAACCAGAGTCTTCACTGCCACTAAAGCTTGGTGACTGGGGTGCTACACCTTCCCATGGCAGATCTGATACTAATGATGGCTTCTTGATATATGGTGTCACTTCTCGAATGAACTTAACTATGAACAAAAATTGAAGACAAAGAAGGTTAGTGTTTTTGCTTCCTATGAAAAATGATAACTGAAATACATACGCACACACACAATATCTAGCATGAAGTAAAATCAAGAAAAACAAAACTAATGGAAAGAACCAGCATACAGAATGTCAGGATTGGAGGGGCCTTTAACGTCACACAGTCCAAATGCAATACCACTACTCTATTCTAAAACTTTAACTTCTGAGCCTTTGCATGTACTGTTCCTTCTACTTAGGACTCTTTCTCCTTTTCTCTTTTCTCTGCCTGGTCAGCTCTACTCAAGAGACACCTTGTCAACAGCCTTTCCTGTCCATTCTCTCTGGAGTCTTTCTTAGGACCTCTTAGCACCCTGGATTATAATTATTTGTTCGTATTTCTGTTCCCCAGCTGGCTGGTATTCTCAATACCTGGAACTGAACCTGCTTAATTAATGTTTGAAGAAATGAAAAATTATTGTCTTTCTGGTTGGCCAGCCATGAATGAATACTCTGGAGAAAGATTCAGTACCTCCTGAGACAGAGCCATCTAGCTTTAGATGACTCTTGACATTTATAAACTTCCACCCATTGGTTCAATGTCTACTGAAGCCATTCAGAACAAATTCAATCTCTTTTCCACATGAAAACCTTTCAAATATCTAAAGACTGAGATTATCTCTTTCTCTCCTCCAGACTAAGCTAAGTAAATCTAGTTCAAGTCAATTCTACTCAATCAACATTATTAGCTACCCACCAAGTGTCAGGTATTAGACTAGCTGCTAAAGATATAAGGGTAAATGAGGTATGCACCCTGCCTTCAGGGAATGTCCAGTCTAGGAGGGATGACACCAGATTACAGTTCTGAGAAAGAAGTACAAAAATAAAAGTATATTTAAAATAAGGTAGATCTGATAAGAGCAGAACAGACTCCAATGATCCCCTTGCTTGTAAAATACTCTATTTTCATTAATGGAGCCCCAAATTAAAATGTAGCGATCATATATAGGAAAGTTTTTTCTTTTTTAAGTTTAATTTTAGTACTCACACAAAATAATTTTCCTTTTACTTTAGCTGTGACTGGCAACCACTGTCACTCGAGGCACAACACTCTTGTGTCAGAAACTAGACAAATTTAGATTTTTAAGAATTTTATTTTTTTTTTATTTTTTTATTTTTTTTTTAAAGATTTATTTTATTACATATCTCCCCTTCCCCCCGCTGCGGCGACGCGCCGAGAGTGGTCACTGAGCAGGCGCGGCTTTCCCCGCTTGTGGGCGGTCTCTGCGTCCGTTCACGGCCGGCGCTTGCTTCAGTTCGCGGGTGGCTGGCTGCGCTCCATCCGCGGGCGACCTGCCCTGCCTGTGGCGGCTCTTGCCCTGTCCGTGGCAGCTTCTTGCCCTGCCCACGGCGGCTCCGGCCCGCCCATGGCGGCTTGACATTCTCAAGGCGGTCTGCCCGCTAGGAGAGGTCCCCAGGAAACGAACCCAGGGCCTCCCATGTGGTATGCCGACGCCCTATCCACTGGGCTATCCAGCCGGCCCCTTAAGAATTTTAAATAGCATTAAAAATGCAAATAGTTGAATATAGATGAATCAGTCATCATTACCTTTGCTAACGTCAATATACGTTATATCAGTATTCTGCCTCCCTCTCAAATTCCAATCCAGTAGATCATTAGAGAAGCAACATGGGAAGTGAAAAACTAAAATGATATGATCAGGGAACCGGCTGTAGCTCAATTGGTAGGGCTCTGGTTTACCACATGGGAGGCCCCGGGTTCGGTTCCTGGGGCCTCCTCGAGCAGGCGGACCACCTCGAGAAGGAAAGCCGCCATGGGCAGGGCAGGCCGCCGCACGGTGAGCTGACTCAGTGTGTCGCCACAGCGGGAGAGACAGGCAGACACAGAAGAACACAAAAAATGAACACAGCAAGAACAAGCGGGGGGGGGGATATATAATAAAAATAAATAAATAAAATAAATCTTAAAAAAAATAAGATAAAATGATATGATCATTATCATATAATAGCTGATGTTAATATTTTACAGCATTAGAGGGTTTACAAATCTATGATACTTTTACTAATATATTACTAAATCTAAAAAAAAACAGTATATGTCTAAAATCATAGCTAACATACCTATTATTGAATAGGTAATAAAAGCACATAAAACAAAATTTAAAAGGGGTAAAAAAATTTATAATAAAAATTCAGATTTCTAGCTGCCCAGCTTCCATTCCTGGAGGAAACTATTTATTGTATGTCCTTCCAGAAATATGCTAGATATGCTAAGCATATAAAAACAGACTTATACACATATTCCAGTAGTTTATGCTCACTGTTCTACACCTTGCTCTTTTTACGTAATAATATCAATAACAGTATTTTATAAACCTAGCATTCTACAGCATAATGTGCTAATAGAGAGGTCTTTGGAATCAGACCTGGTTAACTCCTGTGCTACCTCAGAGCTATGTGACCTCCTGTGATTATTTTGAAATTCTTATCTACAAAATAGGAATAACACTAAACAAGCAAAAATTCCAGGCATATACTAACCATTCAATAAGTAATAGGTGGCTTTCTTTTTCCTTCCCTAAATCAGAAAGTTAGGGAAGAATTAAACAATTTTTAACAGTAATCAGTAGAAGTGATGAATTATTTTCTTAAGTTATTAAAAAGCTCTGCTGAAATTAAGCACAATACTGAACATATAGTAAATTCTAATGCCAGCATTTAGATATAATTTGTATATGTGTGTGTATGCGTTTTCTGTGCTTAGTTATAATGTATATTTCTGGGTGGAGAGAGTAAAATCCAGCTGCCTCAGAGGTCACCAAGGAGAGTTTTTCATCTTAGAAAAACAAGCAGGGGTGCAGCCAGGATATCCCTTAAGCAGCTGACTCAAGCATTTCAATACATGCCTTAGCCCTGTGTTTTCAAGAGGATTAGGTCACAAGAACTTTGGCAGAAATTCTTATACTTTCCAGTCACTGCCAATAGCGGAAACATGCTTTTTCAACATTTAAGGCCGTAAATCACCTATTGGGCTACCAGCTGGTGATATACATTATAAATGACTACTCCTGAATATTACAGGGCTTAGAAAAGGACCCTTAATGACCTACTCAGAAGTTTATTCAATCCCCTAGTACCATCATTGAACTGATACTGTATGCAAATTAAAACAAAACAGACATATAAAACCATTTGGAATGCTTTATTAAAAGAGCAATGAGGAGAGCGGATGTGGCTCAAGCAGTTCAGCACCCATCTCCCACACAGGAGGTCCCAGGTTTGGTTCCTGGTGCCTCCTAAAGTAAAAATAACAAGTAGATAATGAGAAAAAACAAACAAATAATGAGCAGACAAGGAACACACAAACAACGGAGCTATGGGGGGTGAAAGGGGAGTGGCGGTGACAGAAGAGCAATGAGTTCTCTTGAGTCAATGGCAGTGCTGCCCATACCCCATCTAATTAGACCAGGACCTACCCAATGACTAAAGAACAACAGAAATCTGGTTTTAATTCACCTTAGAAGGGAAAGGTTGAAAGTTAACAACCTTTTGTTTTAGTCTTTGCCACAGGGTCTTAACCTGGACACTTAGCTGGCTCTGGATAAGCAGAACTTTTATACCCCCCCAGGGCATTCAGGTCAACTCAGAACCATGATATATTTCAGAATTATTTCATTTTCCTGATAGTTAAAGATCATTCTCAAAATATTTAAACACAAATGTTTGTTTAGGTGTTTAGATGCTGAGGTTAATTTTCTTTCTTTCATGCTTTTTTCTGAAAATGAAGGGGGCCTCACTCTTACTCCAAAAACTTTATTGTAACCTCTTCTCCTTTAGAACGTCAAAACCATGGACATGTATTGTACACACAACGGAAAAGATGTCTGGGGCATTAAGACACCCGAAATTTGAAGTGAACTCTTTTCTGAGGTTTTTTCCTTTTTTATGTATTTCAAACTTTTTATTTTTAAATACTTTCAAATCCACAGGGAAGTCACAAAACAAACCCCACAAAGAACTCCAATACCTTCCCATGCCCCCGGATCCACCAATTTTAACATTTTGTCACATTTGTCTTATCATGCTATCTAACCATCAATCTATCTGTCCATTTATCTATTTTTTTTAAAATTTAATTTTCTCCTGAGTTGGCTCCCTCATCTGTTTGCTTATTGTTTTTGCTCATTCTTTGCTCGTTGTTTGTTTTCTTTAGGAGGCACTGAGAACCAAACCCAGGACCTCCCGTGTGGGAGGGAGGCGCTCAACTGCTTGAGCCATATCCACGCCGCCCATATCTATTTAACAATCCATTTTCTGAACCCTTCAGTGTAGGTTGTATACATGCTCCTTGAACACTTAATACTGCCATATATGTTTCCTAAGAATAAGGATTTCACTTATATATTCACCTTAAGTAGAGTTACCAAGGTTTAAGAAATTTAACATTCACAGAAAGCTTACTGTTTGTAGTCTAATTTTTTCAAATGTCCCAATAATAACCTTTGGAGTCTTCTCTTCTCCCTTATTAGATTCTGTCCAGGGTCATGTATTGCTTTAATTGTCATTGTCTCTTTATTTTTTTAAATTGTGGGAATATACATGCAATAGAAACTTTCCATTTCAGCCAGTCCCAAACATACCTTTCAGTGGGATTAGTCACAATCATTATGTTGCAGTACCCTGACCACATTCCATTAGTTCCCATCTTCCCAAATAGAACCTTACACCAATTTTGCATTAATTCCCCCATTCAATCTGCTCCCCACCCCCCACAACCAAGGCCCTGGGAATTTGTACTCTAATTTCTGTTTCTATGAGTTTGCATATTCTCTGATGTTTTCTTTGTAGTTAAATTAACTTCAAAAGTATACACAATGTTCCTCTACCCTTTTGTCCCCCCACCTGGAGATAGTTCTTGTTACAAATGATATGTTTATACCTTATGAGTTCAACACTACTAATTTATCATTGTTTTATGCATTTGTCTTTTAGATCCCGTAGGAAATAGAAAATGGGAATAGAAAACAAAAATACAATAGTAGGAGCATTTATAATTACTCCTTTCATAACCTTTCATGGAGATCTTTATTTTTTCATGCAGCTTCGATCTATTGTACTTTCCTTTCAACCTGCAGAACACTTTTTAGCATCTCTTATAGGGCCAGTCTAGTGATGAATTCTCTCAGCTTTTGTTTAACTGGGAATGTCTTAATCTCGCTCTCATTTTTTGCTGGATATAGAATTATTGGTTGGCATTTTTTACCCAGCACTTTCAATATGTCATCCCACTATTTTCTTGCTTCCATGGTTTCTGATGAGAAATAGGCACTTAATCTTATTGAGGTTCCTTTGTATATAACACGTTGCTTCTTTCTTGGCGCATTCAGAATTCTCAATCTTTGGCATTAGACAGTTTGACTATAATATGTCAAGGCATGGGTCTAATTAGGTTTATCCTATTTGAAGTTTGTTGAGCATATTGGATGTGCAAATTTATGTCTTTTTATTAAATTTGGGAAGTTTTCTGCCATTATGTCTTTGAGTATTCTTTCTGCCCCTTTCTCTCTTTCTTATCCATCTGGAATTTCCACAATGTGTATATTAGTACACTTAATAGTGTCCCACAGGTTCCTCAGGCTCTGTTCACTTTTCTACATTCTCTCCTCTTTCTAATCCTCAGACAGGATGATTTCACTTGTCTTCCAGTTCTATGATTCTTTCCTCTGCCAGCTACAATCTGCTATAGAACCCCTCTAGGGAATTTTTAATTTCTGTTACTGAGGTCTTCAGCTCTGTTTGGTTCTTCTTCATAATTTCCATCTCTATATTGATATTCTCTTTCTGTTCCTCCATTGTTTTCCTGGTTTCCTTTAGTTCTTTGTTTATGCTTGCCTTTAGCTCTTTGAGCATATTTAGAAACAGTTTTTAAAAAGTCCTTGTCTGGAATGTCTTGTACACTTCGTTGATTGTTTCTATGCTTTAATTTTCTTCTTTGCCTAGGCCATCATTTCCTGTTTCTTTGTATGATCTGTAATCTTTTGTAGAAACGTGGGTGTTTTGATATTTTAATATGTTAAGGCTAGAACTTAGATTCTGAAGTGTCTGTTCCTTAAGTTAGTGTTATGATAGAGCTTTCCTGGAATGCCAGGAGCTTTAAAAAAAAAAAGAAGGAAAAAAGAAAATACATTTCCCACTTTTTGTAGATTGCCTTGTGCATGTACCCTCCCCTTCAGGGCTTATCCATACAATAAGTTTATAGAATAGCTCCAGGCCAAAGAGTAGGTGCCTCCCTGATCTTTCCATGCATATGGAAAGTTAGGGTAAGCCCCAGAGACTGCTAATATTTATGTCGGCATCATCCTTTACCCTCAGGTAATTAAACTGGAAAATACTAAAAAGAAAATGAAGATAAATATAAAAATTCCTAATTCCAGGTAACAGATGTGGCTCAAACATTGGAGCACCCACCTCCCACATGGGAGGTCCTGCGTTCAGTTCCCTGTGCCTCCTAAAGAAGACAAACAATGAGCAGACAAGCGAAAAGAAAAAAAGGAAAAAAAAACAAAACCCACAACAACCAGCAAGACAAGGAGCAAAAACAAATGAGCAGGGAGTGGATGTGGCTCAAGCAGTTGAGAACCTGCCTCCCACACAGGAGGTCCTGGTGCCAAATAAAAAACAAACAAGCACAAACAATGCGCAAATAGATGAGGGAGCCATGGGGGGGGGAGGGGTTAACATAAAAAAAAGTTCCTAATTCCACCATGATCAGAAACATTTTGGTGCATTTCCTTCCAGATGTTTTAGTCCTGGGACATATATTTTCCATGTTATACAAACTCCTCATCATTTAAAACCAATAGCTAGAGAGCATGTCATTGTGTGCCTACCATAATTTATCTAGGCATTCCCTAACTGTTGAGCATTTGGTTTAAATAATGCTATAATGAACATCTTTTTTAAGGAGAGAAAGTTCTGTGTCATAGGAATGTTTAAGGTTCATGATAAAAATTGCAAAGTTGCTTTCCAAAAGTATTGTACCATTTTACACTTCCATCAGCAGTGTATGAGCAGGTTGTCAGTACACTTCCCAGCACAAAGTAATGCAATTTAAAAACAAATTTTGTTATTTTTATAGGTGAAAAATGAAATATATGCTCACCCAATCTCGATCTCCTGACTCAACAAATGCAGGATGTTATTATTTTTCTTCCCCTTAAAAGCAGGACATCCATGTTTATTTATACTCTTTTCTTCTTAAGAGCTGAGAGGACTGATTTGTGATATTGTAACAGTGGGGAGTTATGAGATGGTCAACAGAACCTCTTATCTAATACAAATTTGAGTTATAGTACATTTGCTGTACCAGCATTTCCAGGGTCAAACAATTTTCCATATTGACTTATCATTTAACTTTGTTCAGTTAGCTCCTTTAATCTTGCTAAAAACTGGGTGGGGTGAGGAGGTGAGAGTACTGAACAAGGAAACCAAGCATATCCTTAAAAGCAGAGCGTGTGCTTATTAGAGGGGATTTCAATGTTTTCCGATTTAACGAATAACTGCGGTTTATGTTGGTCCTGGGATTTTCAATTCAGTTCATTACTTATCTTTCCTTCTCCATTTCAGTTCAAACGATGTCCAAAAATAAAAAAAAAACTGGAGAAAAATCCTTTTTGAGCATCTCAAATTACTACTGGGATAAAAAGCAGAACTCAAATTTTCTTTTAAACCTCTGTGCTAAAGTGGAATCAATCCAAATAAACCAGAAATAAGGTAACTATGGAATTTGTCCCCGGCAATTAAAATTTCAGGATTTTAAAATTATAGCCTTTTATAATAAATTTATGCAAGCTGGTAAAAAAAAGATATTTTTAAGGTCTCAAATTCTAACATGGATATCTATTACTTTTATACAAAAATATTATCTTTCATGCTTTTATATATGCAAACATAGAACAAACGAGATTGAAATAATTCGGGGTTTTAGACTGCTTAAAAAACTTCTCCTTGATAGTTTTTTTAACTATTAATTTTATATGGTAAAATAGTTCTGGATCATATTTAAGTAAATATTTCTTAAATGAATTTTAAGTGTTTTTCTTTGGATTCTTTTCCTCAAACTGTAATAGATAGACTACGCAAGCTTTCTGTATTTTATGAAAAACGCTTTAAACATCTTGACTATGCATTTAAAAATATTTCTGTAAGGAAGACAGCTAATCACAAAATTCCCTGTGGAAAATGCCAAAAACTAATAAACATTTCACCTGAACAATTACTTAAACTTAAATGTTTTTCTTTTCCTTTTGGTGTTAAGATTTATATTTATTTCTATGCCTTATCTATTTTATAAATCATTTCCACTTAGTATTTCTCAACTTACCTAGAAAATATTGCTTTATGTTAAACAATGTTTCAATCTGTTTCATAACCTTCTGCTTACTTCAAAAAATACAAAACATACGAGAAGACTATTGACAACAATACAAAAGTCTTGGCCATGTATAGGATTTGAAAATATAAGATAAAACTTTAATTTCATTCTTGGGAAAGCAGAGGCAATAAGAAAGGCAGTCTGCATAACAAACAGGTTGGTTAGGAATAATTTATATTGCCTCAGTCTCTTGCTGAAATATAAAAGTAGAGCCAAGTTTGTTTTTTT
>PVKH010002071.1:0-28229 GCA_004027955.1 Chaetophractus vellerosus
CCCCAACAGTGCATTCTCTTCCCTATAACACACACAGACACGTACATGCACACACACACACACCAGATAGGGCCCTTGCCTTCTAAGCTCTATCCCTGCTTGGTTGGTACTAATATACATCTCTGCCTAGCTCATGCTGGCACTTTCTCCATTTCCTGTCAAGGATGGAGATACAAGGAATTTACACACCTGGGTAGATTTCTTTCCCCTCTCCTTGACTGTCCTTTGACCAGAAAACTATTTCCCGTTATAAGGAACTTGCCATTCATGTCTCCAGTTATAATCTTCTCTATTTGCATGTTTAGCAAAGTTTATCTGTTTACTTGTGTTAATCTGTTTTCTTCACTAGGACATAAGCTTCATGAAGGAAGTCTTACACACTGTGATATCTCCATACCTTGGGTGCAAGTGTCTGTCACTTAGAGATAATGTTCAATAAACTTTTTTGCATGAATGAGTGAATGAATGAATGAATGAGTGGCTTGTTGTGCTCAAATATATATTTCCATATAGTATTTTCATGTCAAGAGTTGATCAGTAGTTATAAGATAGTTCATATATCTTAACATATAAATCTTTGTCATTTGGGGGATTTTTTTGGGACTTTGGATTTTGTATGCAGTCTTACACCTTTTAGTCTGAATGATACACTAGGCTCTGTTTAAATATTGATGTTAATCTTGGGATTTCCCTCTAGTTCTATCACTGGTTTTAGCTGTGATATGCTTTTCTTAAAACCCATGTATTATGGGACTGCTCTTGTTTTTTTGTAAAATTTTTATTTCACATCCTGTTACTTTTTGCTAATGACCCAATTTTTCTTCCCAAATGTTGAAATTATTATTTTAGAGGGAAGACTGGACTTAACCCTGAATTGGTTGCTCTTTTCTAACACAAATGTTTCAAATGTTTGGTTTGATATTAATTTTTATAGCTAATTGAAACAAATTTGTTTCAGTCGGGTATTATTTCTACTAATATTCTTCTCTTAATTCCATACTTGCTTGGTTTCTTAATTTAAGAAGGAGTCGTTAACTAATTTTCAGTGCATGATTTGATAAGAGTAGTTGTGACATGGATACTGATTTATTTTTCGTAGATAGCATGCATATATTTAATCTAGGACATTGTTTAGAAATTTTAGGTCGTGGTCTATTGGTAATTTATATAATCTAGTTGGTAAATTGCAGTAAGCATTGTTTAAAAAGTGAAGTAGAAAAAAACAGAATGCGCAGAATGCATTACGCCTAGTGCCGAAGGGGATGTGCCTTCACATAGGGCGCATTTCCTGCTGTAGGCCATCACAGACGCTGGGAGATGTGGAAATGATAAATTATAAATTCGACATTTTATGATAGGTCCAGAATTCCATTTCTCCTCCCATTTTTAGCTGTTGTATACAATGAGAACATAGTTGATGAATATATGTATAGATATCTGAGAACCGAACAATGTCAATTTATAACATTTTAGAGGGATTTTAGACCAAAGATTTTTCTCCCTTCAGGTGGAGTATAATGACATATGAGCTCAAATTGCCACCAAAGGCCCCTCTACTACCAGGATCTCGAGAAGCAACTGAAGAATTTTATGTAAGACTTGACCCTTTACCTATTTATCATTTTAAATGGGTGGTGACTATCTTGAAACAATAAGATAACTGACTCCTAAGATGTAGTAACCTACTTACTTAATTTTATTTCTGTTGTTTGGGGAATGGTCTGGTTGATTACTTCTAGTCCTCTCTTCCAAAGAAAAGAAGCCTTGAGCTCTAGCTTAGAGTCTTTCCTGACCATACACACTGGGAATCTTCACTTGGCCTTCATGCGCCACAGTTACCTCATCTATAATGTAAGGCTACAATATTGTGAGGATTGAGTGAGGTCATAAATATTCTGCCTGAATGTTCTGCCTGCCTGCTTCTGATCTCTAAACAGGGCTCTGTCAAAGGCCACCTGACATGAAGCTAGCTGATGAGTTTCCTTTAGCACTGGTTTGATTATTAGGTGTTAGCCCAGCGCCCTTAAACAATCTCCAAACCCACCATTCCTCAAGTCCAGAGCATCATATCCTTTCTCCCTTACCACTTCGGTAGTTCTTGAGAGGATGCATCAAGACAGGTCCCTAGGTTAAACCTGTTCATCAAGATAAAATAAAGGAAGAAAGACGGAGCACTTCATTCCATCCCTTCTACAGACCATAAATGACTAACGTTTTTAGACATTTTTAAAGATTCAAGATTCTGATTAAACCTCAAAGCACTTGGATATTTAAAACAGAACCTAATTTTCAAAGGATTATTCTCTGACTCATTAAGACTATTTGATCTATGATAGCTTATTTCCCCCCCTAGGGAAAGTCATCTGTTTATTTTACAGTTGAAATCTTTGTTTTGTCATTAATAAAATGATGATCTTGTCAAGACTGAGGAAAGGAATGATAACTAGAAACATAGGACTATTCCTGAAAGAAACTAATTGTATTTTTTAACTTTTCTGATATCAAAATAGCAAAAACTGCTCTAAACTTTGTTTTAAATAAAATAGGGAAAAGAAAATGAAAATCACTTAAAGTCCTACCACCCAAAGATAATCACTATTCAAAAATTGATAGATGTACTGCTTTATTTACAGTTGCATTTAATTTATAATATTTTATCTGACTATAACTATAGTACATGTTTTTAGAAACTGGTCTTTATCTTGATAATATTTTATAAATATTGTTGATTTTCTCTCCAAGAAGACTAAAGGGGGAATTCTTTGGTTTTACTTATTTCAGAGACATCTATTTCCTAACATATACTTTAAAAAAGATAGATAACTTACTTTTTTATCACTTATATATAACCACTAAATATAAGGTACAATTGTAACTAAATGAAAGAACCCTCATTTAGGCTAATTTTGGTTTCTTATTAAAACTTACATTCGTGGCAAAGGAACAGCATACCTTAAGATTACAGGTTAAATTAGTGCTCTGCAGCCTGGCTGTGGCCCGGGTACCCTTCTGACTGACACCAGGAATGCACTTTACTCTGGGTGACTCTGGGTGACATTTTTGTCTTAAAATTGCAAAAAAAAAGAAGCTGAAACCTTCCTTCTTAGGCTCAACCTAATTTTCCTATATATATTTATTTATTTAATACAGTATTCATTTTGGATTCCCTTGTGCATGATTTTGAAATGAATATTGCTTTGTTCATTTTCCTTAAAAGACACAAAAACATGGTGGATCTTCCTAACTACTTTTTAATGGTTTGCATCCTGCTGGTATCGAATCAAGGAGCTGAAGCAGTTGTGACCATTTCATTGATTAATTCCCTGTGGCAGTAATTAAGCCATTGTGTTTGCTATTGTACTTTTTAATCACTGTAAAAATAGTGATGCTGTAGTTCCCTTCAGTAACAATGATTCCATTGTTTCACAATCCTCAATATATTAAAAAAAATGTGTTGTTTACATTTAATGTAAAATCCCTATGCCACCATGCTCTTTCTCTCTTCCAACCCTTTGTGAATGAATACTGTCTCCCTCCAGTGGCATCCCTGTTTACGTCACTCCTGTTCCACCCTCAGATCTGAGCTTAGGTATCACTTACACCAGACACCTTCCCTTAACTCCCGAGTCCTAGGATTGTGCCCTTCCTCAGTACTTCCATAGGCCCCTTCACCACTCTTATCTTGGCACTGTCATACTGTGGATGCTGTTATTCACTCACCATGGGATTGCAACCTGATGTAGTGCCTGGCACAAAGTAGACTGTGAGTAAAAAATCCTTGTGAATTTTTCATCTAAATACCAAAGCCTTTTGGAAGAACAGGCATCTTGGCCTCAAAGCCCTCTGGCCTTGTTTGTTTCTTGAAAGCCAGATTCTACTGCTTTCCAAGTAGATTATAAGCTCCTGTTGTCCAGGGGTCATATATTTAGTTTCTTCTGTATCAGGTCCCAACCACCCAAGTTTAGTAAGTCATCAGATGCTCATTATTAAGAAAATCAAAGAGAAAGCATCAACTGTTACACCATGATCAGCCAGCCCCTTGAAAACACAGAAAAGAATGGCCTCAAATCTCTAAAAACAAAATTCTCCCAAACTAGTTTATTTTTAAATTTATTGTTAAAAAAATAATAAAACTGCTCTCCCCTTAATTCTTTTTTTTTTTTCCTAGCTGCTTAGTATTACCATGCTAACAGGTGTTAACTTTATTGCTTCTTTCATTCATTTAACAAATATTAAATGCCTGCTGGTGCCTGAGAGTAGAAATAAAATCTCACCCCTAGAAGTCATGTAACTTACAGGAATGGTTCCCACACTGCTTGCCAAGGCATGCCAGAGCACCACGATGAACTCATAGGTGTGCCGAAGATATTTTTTAAATTTCCATGTTAAGCAGCGTAATATTCAATACCTGTTGGACACCACAGAGACTGCAAGCTCGAGGTGGTTCACTCTTCAGGTGGCACTGCATTCCTTTCAGTGATATCCTGTATTCTTGAAGCTGGGTTTTCAGCAGTTTCTGTGATAGAGCAAATACCACAGAAAAATCAGTATGGAACAGGAAGCAAAAATGTCATTGTCCTCTGATTCCAAGATTTGAGAAGTTATACAGTGCCCACAGTCACCCCAGTTATTTCTGTATGAAATAAAATATTATTTTTTCTTTTAGTTTATATATATTTTTTTCCAAATGCCTACTAAGTCACTAGGACATTTAGCTGTTTATTAAGTTTTTTGGACCTACTTACTGGCCTAGGGATACTAAGAAAAGACTACAAAGACATGAAGGCTGCCATGAACATGGAAAATATGGGAGATTCTGGTCTAGTGGGAGGGGATAGGCAAGGAAATGATCAGCAATGGGAAGGGGATTTATGGGGCGTGAGGGGAGCACACAAGGGAGGGGTCTCAGCCTGGCAAGTTCAGTGGGCTATTTCCACAGAAGGTTGTGCATCATCTGGGTTTTCAATACAAAAAGAGTAGAAATTAGCCAGCTGGAAAAGGGCCTTCCATGAGGAAGCATCACTGTCAGGACCCAGTCTGAGATCCCAAGGCACATTTGGGGCACTCAATGTGCAAGGAACTCTATATAGTTCGAGCGTGTGGTGCGAGGAAGATGAGGGTTTGGATGGTGAGGGTTCTGGGGATCATGGAAGGAAGGTCTCATGTGTTAGCTGAAGAGTTTTGACTTTATCTGGAAGGTAGGAGGTATCTACTCAGAGATGTTAAGCAGGCATGTGACAGTGATCAGATTTGCATTGTGGGAAAAAGCCTCTGCGTTGTAGAGTGGACAATGGATTGGGAAGTGGCGAGAGAGACCCAGGAAGCCTCAACTAGGAGGCTGTTATGATGATACAGTTGAGAAATGATGAAATTTATATTAGACACAAACGGTGAAGCAAAGACTAAGACTCACTTCAGGGCAGTGTGGTGGGGGAAAGCCTGGAATCCTCAAACCTGGTTCCGCTAGCTGGTCTGTAGTTGATTGGCTGTGGGTCACAGGTACATCCCTTAACTCCCCTAAACCTCAGGTTCCTTGGCTGTAAAACAGGAGAATTAGTGGGGTAAATACAAAGTGCTTAATCACACTGCCTGGTGCACAATGAAAATGTTAACTATCATTACCTATTTTCTAGAACCTAAGTGACTACGTAATAGATTACTAAGTGACATCTACACTTTATCCTTGGACATAGGGGTTATTTTATTTTTCTCTGAAAGAAAATGTATTCTTTGTCTTTGAATATTTTTAATGGACAAAAACTTGGATTTTTAAGTATAAATTCAAATGGCATTAACGATGGTTTAAAATATTTCCCCTACCTGCTTAGACTTTATGGCAATCCACCCCATAAGAAAGATAAATAAAACTAACCTTTTTGAAGAATATTTCCTTTCTTGGATTTTTTTTTTAAAAGGTGTATTTTTTTCTGGTCTTCACTGTAAGTGTTCAGTTTTTAGTGGTTAGACCAGGAGATCAATGAAGTGGACTTATGGGTTAATATAATATTTTTTTTTAGGAGGTACCATGGATTGAACCCAGGACCTCGTACATGGGAAGTAGGTGCTCATCCACTGAACTACATCATCTCCCCAATGAGAGCTGTTTTTTTTCATTTGTTTGTTTTTAGGAGGTACTGGTTAACAAACCTGGGACCTTTTCTATGGGAGGCAGGCGCTCAACCACTTGAGCTACATCAGCTCCCAATAATTTTGTATGTAACTTTGGGGATCCTGCCCTCCCCACCTTACTTTCATGTAAATTAACTCTTCCATGCCTTTGAAGGAGATGAGATAGAAATTTATCTTCTCCGACTAGCCACTGATGGAATTGAATGTAAATCAGGAATGAGATTCCTCTGGGAGGAAGCTAGCCAGCAAAGCTCTATTGGGGTTTAATTGAAACTCTAATTGTCTGAGTAGCCTGCCACTCATTGGAGAAAAGTAGTGGGGGAGTATCTGAGCCAAGCGGAAGAGCACAGGAGGCCAGCTTAGAGAGAGCAGATATTGGAAATTTTTTGTGACATGGAATATATTTAAGGCAAACATTTGATGGGAGGCTCTGAATATGAGGCTGTTTATATATTGCACATATGTTTATATATACATATTAGGAATATATGTTCTTTCCATAAGATGTTGAAGTCGGAGTGCCGTAAAAAGAGGACATAGGGCTCCCTTGCCATTTTGATCGTTTCATTATTTCAGAGAAATATTTATTTATGTGATAGTATCACAGTACAGTCAACATTTTAAAAGTTTTTTTTATTGAAGTATAATATCCAAACAGAAATAATGTACAGCTCGACAAGTTTTCACAAACTCAACAAATCCATGCAGTCGGCACCCAAATCACGAGGCAGCCACACCAGGACCCCACCAGCCCCCCTCGCACACCCTTTCGCCACCACCCCCGTAATCCCTATTCTGTCTTCAAACAGCATAGATCAGTTTTGCCTGTTGTGTACTTCATAAAGTAGAATCGTTCTGCATGCGCTCTTTTATTTCTGGGTTCTTTTATTCAAGGTTATGTTTGTGAACTTTGTCTATATTGTGGCATAGTTGTACATCATTCATTCCTCTAGCCCTCTAGTATTCCATTGCATGAATATACTACAATTTGCTATCCCTTCTGATTTTGAATGAATGCTGCTATAGACATTCTAATACATGCCTTTTAGTGGACACACGTCTGTGTTTCTTTTGCATATGCATGCAGAAGTTGAATTGTTGGCTCCTGCAGTATGTCTGAATATGTCCAGCTTTAACAGATACCACCAGTTTTCTAGAATGTATCCATTTGCAGTCCCACCAACTGTGTATGAGAGCTCTGTTGCTTTTCAACCTTGCCACCACCGGGCATTTTCCATCTGTTGTTACTGTCACTGTTGTTTTTACTTTGGCCAGTGTGGTGGGTATATAGTGGTAACACATTGTGGTTTTTGTTTACGTTTGCTTGATGGTGAGGAGGGTGAACACTTTTTCATCTGTTTAGGACCATTTGGATATCCTCCTACATAAATTTCTAGTCTCTTGCCCATTTTTTATTAAGTTGTTTGGCTTCTTTGTACTGATTTGTAAGAGTTCTTTATATATTCAGGTATTTAGTATTTTTGCAAAAATTTTCACAAGAGATTTTTATGGATTTTCCTAAGAATATAAATTCAAGAATTCCAGAAACTGAAAACCTCTCATAGGAAGAAAATATTTATCTATGTTGTGTAATATATATTTAATTACAACCATTGCCCTGTCTCTCATGTGTCATGAATGGTTCCAAGTTTGAAATAATAAAATGAGTTGTATAATAGTAATATTAATACAGTGTAGGTTTTTTTTTTTTTAGATGACAATTTATGAAGACTCAGTTGCAACTCATCTTTCAACAATCCTCAATTCTGAAGAATATGCAGTGGTCAGATCATCTGCCAAGTGAGTTGTGGAGTTTAAGTCAGGAAATAGTTACATGGAGAAAATGAAAGGAAAGCTGGTCCCCACTGTTCTTTCATTTCTTTGTGGTTTTCTTTTAAAAAATTATCTGTGAAGTAGCTTGTAGGATTAGATATACTAAATTTGAGTTTTTTTTAAAAAATCATTTAAACATCTTATTTTGCAGTGTAAATTTAGAAGGTATTTTTTTATGTTTAACTGGAAACATTTTTATCAAAAAGAGGCAGTAAGGGATTCGAATTTAAGTATTCAAAGTTTCTATTTAAAGAAGTATTTATGATTAATTATAATATGGAAAACACATTTCATTATAATGCATTATTTCCTTACACACTATTATATAGAAACTGCTTATATCAGTAAAAGGGAAACATAATGGGATTTCTCAGCATGTTTAAATGTCATAATTAAATTTTATTTAATTCCAAGATTTTGGTCAAGTTGATTTGGTAAATGGAGCCAAAGCAACTTGATTTTATTATCTCAAATAGTGCCTGGATGTAAGTTAGAATTTCATCTGAAGCATCCTATACTGATGTCATGAGAATCAGAAAATCAACTAGAAGAAGTTTAGTGGAACCAACTTGAATTTCTCAGCTATCTGTAAAGTAAAAATAGGAGAATTGTTTAGAATTCTGGCTTAGTGAACAATTGTTACTAAGAAGGGGAAGGAGAAAAGAAATGGAGTAGGGAAGTGGTGAAGGAAAAAATAGACAAATTTTAACATACTACACACTTAATTTAGAAATGAAGGAGAGTCAAGAGAAGTCAATATAAACAAAATTGCTTGTGGCAAAAGTACAAATGTAGTAATAATTGATGACATAAAGCCCCAGGAATAGGAAACAGGATGAAGCAAAAGGAAGAGAGTTGAACAGCTTAAGATAGAGGGAGTTCACTGGTTGGCCCACGTAGAGTTGGCCTACAGATGGCCTTGTTTACCGGGCACTGGTGCAGGTGGCTTTTTTTTTTCTTTTCAAATGATTTGAATTGCTTTATGGTAAAGTGTACAAATCTCCAGCTTGTCCCAGGCTCCAGCACTCCCTATTGTCTTTCTCATCCCAAGTCCAATTCTTACAATTAAGTTACTTGCCTGAGACCTGTGGACATTTGAGTTTGCCACCCTTACCCCATGAATCAAATATACATCTTATAGTCATTTTAGAGAACATTGCTAGAAAAGATGAAAAGTTGAAATGGAATAATAATAAATAGTAAAAATTAATTATTCTTTCTTTACAATAGTTAAGTAAATTTTTTATCTGCCCACCTTTTCTAGTTTGGATGTTAACAAAGTCTTTATATTGACTTTAATGTGTTTGATCACTGCCTCCTATACATTACTTTTTTAATTAAATGAAATAAATGATATGAAATTTGAACAGATGTAAACAGGTTCATCATGGTAGCCACCCATTTCTCTCCCTAACTTTCTTTACTGTAATACCTGTATGGCTTAATATTTTTTTATCACTGAGAACCTTTTTTCAAATAAAATCTTACATAAAATTGCAATATTAAAAAATAAATAAAAATTCCATTTTGTTGTCATTAATAAATCATATAGGATTAAATTATTAAAGTAATTTATGAGAATAATTAAGCTATCAGGTTATAGATGACAGTTATAGTTTAATATTTGGTGTAGTTTCTGGTTATTTCTGTGTTTTATTTGGTGAACATGATTGTAAGGAAATTGTCTTCAATTAAATAAAAATGGCAGCAGATGCTTTAGTCCAAGACACACAAAAATTGTTAAACTCTAAAGTACCAGCTAAGATATTATTTGTCTCTAATGACTCTAATAGTCATTTGAGCATCTTAAAAATTATACACCATATTTTTAAGTGAATTCGAGCTAACTATTTGTGGAACTCTTTTTATATCAGATCAGTAGTTTTTCAGGTTCTATATGATGACACTGCCTGCCAATCTATGATTGTATTTGGTAATCATAGCCATATTTATCTTAGTGTAGTGTTTGCATTGTTTATTGTCATTTGTCCCTCTTATAAAAATAAGTGGAAAACTGGAAAAAAAAGGTGCTGATACTGATGAAAAGAAGTATAGATCTCTTAAATGTAATATAATTGAGATGATGGTGGAACTCACCAAGCATGCTAAATCTGGACCTCTATTAGTCTCAACTGAATATTTGGTGGACTTAACCAGATGACCATGTTCAACTTAGAAGGAAAAAAAAAATGCAAGAAATAAAATGTTGGAAATATCTCATCAAAAATTATGTCTGACATTAAGTAAAGATGCAATTAGGAATTTAAAACATTTTTTTTACTTAGTTTTATGGGGAAATCCATCCATTATTCATTTATTTCATTTTGAGCATGTTTTCTGCAAATCTTTATGTATAAAAGTATCAGTCAGAAAATGCCTTTCTTGTTACTATAGTAAAAACATCTTAAAATTATTTTTTTCTATTTGCAAGTTCCCAGTTGATATGACTTTGAAATCATACTAGTTTTAAGTATATATTTTATTTCTCTTTTTAAAATTCTATATTCAGTATTTAGGTATAATATGGGTTGATTCATTCCTTCAAAACATAAATCTCCTATATTTTCTGGAATTTGGAACTTTATGGACCGTAAGATAAGCCATTTCTTCTGATTCTTCATACAACTTAGGTGGCGAGCAGTCCCCACACCTTCGCATTCCCGTTTGTCGCCTCTCTTGGCCACAGATTTCATAGGCTCCTACTCTCTCCTCCAGCCTCCGACTGGCTTAGCCAAGGGGCACAACTTAGGAAGGGTACCTCTGCTGCCACTTTCACTCCTAGATGATGGACCAAAACCTTTGTCCCCGAGAGTTTGTAAAATGCCAGCGAAGGAGTCGTGAAAATGTTTCAGCATATGCAGTTTCACAGATCTAAAAGCAGTGGCTGCCAAAAACAGCAAACAAAACAAAAATTGCTAGGGCTGATACATTTATTTCCTTCATAATAAATGCATTTATTTCCTTGGGGTGTGTGTGTGTGTGTGTGTGTGTGTACAAAAGTCCTATATCTATTAACTGTTTCAAGTTCAAACTATTTAAGTATCTGGAAACCTATTATGCCACTCATGTGCCAGCAAAAATTGTTTAAAAGAATAGAAAAAATAACTGCTGGAATCCATTTTTTTCCCCTTCAAATTTCAAGCTGTATCAATGGCAGAGAGATGTACAATAATTTTGAAATATTCTGATACTCCTTTCAAATACGTACTGAATAGACCTTCAGCTTTTTTTTCAGTTGTAGTTTTTAATCCAACAGCAGCTCCACAGACTTTTGAAAGATACATTATATTAGTGTTTCAGATCATTTTAAGTCTATTTCTATCACAAAGAAACCAAACATAGTTAAAAAAAAACAAGTAAACTATATATTGATGACAATAACCAGACTTAAATTACATTAGTCTTGCATGTTATTGCATTGGTTATCTTAAGGGAAAAACGAGTGGCTTTACAGAAACTATAACTCAACTCAAGTGGCAGGTTGGTTTCCAGCACGATACATAACCTCTTAACTCTTCAGGAGCAATATATTGTCAAGATATCCATGTAACAAATAGTAGAGCATCAGTGACAACATGCTTGTCCTTGTTTTTCCAACACTGCAGGTTCTGTCATCATGAAAATATATAAGCTACAGAAGAAAATGTTTTCATTTTTTCTGGAACCTAAAAATACTCTTCTCAAGAATTTAATTTAAATAATTGAGAAAGTTGTTATAACCTTAAAATTCCTTTTATTTACTTTATATAAAGCAAGGTTTCTTCTTGTATCCATTTATCATCTAGAATGCCTTGAACTTGCCTGGGACCTGTTACACAGCAGGTAGAAGTATGGATTTATGTACAAATGATCCAGATATTTTGACAGTTTGCCTAATTGTGCTTATTTTTCAATATGTCTATAAATCAGAGGAAATCGACCTACAAAGTTTACTGAATTGTACAATTTATTTTCCTCAAAGGATATTATGTGAAACTGTCAAGGACTTCGTTGCCAAAGTAGAGAAGGCATATGAAAAAACGTTGGAAAATGCCGTTGTAGCAGATGCCGTGGCCAGTAAAGTAAGGGGAACACGTTCAGGGCGTGCGCGTGTTTTTCTAACAGGGTTAAAAAGCAAACTGTGTTTGAAAGCTGAACTGATTAAGCGGTTTTCATGCCAAAACATCTGAAATCAAGAGAACAATTACTTTTGAATCAGATATGAGTGTTTTAAAGTATGTATATTTATATATTTTTTCTATTTTATGGTTGCCCTTTAATATGTGGGATAACGTCTTTGCTGAAAACTGTCCGACAAGCTGAATTTTGTAACTCAAATCCCTTTCCCACCGACAGGCGCCTCGCAGAGGAGATGCACAGTAGTCAGGTCACAGAGAATAACACAGTGCGGGGTTTCGGTGGGGAGAGGAGGCCCTCCCACTTCCAGGCCAGTCCAACTCCCTCCCAGCAGGCTCCTTGGATGTCCCAGGAGCTCCAACACTGGGCCCCTTACAGGGTCCTTTTTCTTGCATTGCCTTTTTCCTTATGGATTTTTCCACCTCATCAGCTTTCTGTGGCTAAAATAACAGTTCACTGAACCTCAAAAGCTACTCTGTTTGCTCACGCCCTGACTTCCTTATGAAAGGCAGGGGTAGGTTGGGCTTGCAAAGGAATTAGCTCCCCCAGATTCATGCTATGGCCGGTGGGTTCATTGCATGAAAGGAAAAGAGCATAGAAATAAACATACTTTTGAAGCTTTCAGTCTCTTTCTCTTGTTTTTCTGCCCTATGGAGAGTTCCAGAGAACAGAAATCCTCTCTAGCCATACTTTTTTCCCTCTAAACTATTTCTGCTGTAATTGTCTTGGCATGTCATCAAAGACAACTAAATGGAGGAAGGAAGGACTGGAAGCTGTGGAGATGAAAGGTATATTATGGGGTAGCATCAACACATGCAAAGTTTCTTCAACCCGGATAATTCGAGAAAACCAGAAAAAAAAAAAAACAGGGCAGAGTGCTTGTTTTATCTTTCTGTATATCTCTTCCATTACCCCTTTATCCTTATGCATATTCCTTTTAATTCTTTCTTTGAGCCAGTAATCCCTTAGGGGATTTATGATGCTCAAAATGGTGCCACACGTTGATTACTTTAAAAAATAAAAGCATATGTAATAGATAGCAAATTTTGTCTAATGTTTAATTTTTTGTGTAATGTCACTTATTACGTATAAAATGTCTGTTATTCTCTTTTAAGGAAAAATATATGTACAAAGACTGAAAAATATAAGTACCCAAGAAATGGAGTCTGAGATATAAATCAGTGAAACCTATATAAGAATTGTGTTAAATGTTTTTTAAATTATAAATTATTTAGTCCATAAACTGTCTAAAGTGTAATTACAGTAGCTTCCCTATAAATCAGAAACCATTAAGTTAAAAATACCATTTTTCCATCTCTACTAGAATTTTTTAAAAATTCCTGGACCAAAACATCGATAAAATTAAACATGCTAGACACCTGAATTTCAGTGTTTCTCTATATGGATTCAAAGCATCTTAAAGATTTCTTTTTTTTACCTGCTGATCTGACTGCTTTTTACTGACTTTTCTCACTACTGTGTTTTTGTTTTTCTTAGTGTTTGGTCCTAAATGAGAAGCTTGAACAGCTCCTCCAGGCTGTGCACTCAGAGGCCCAGGATGCTTCGGTCCTCCCTGGTGTCTGCCCTTTCATTGTAGAAGTAGACCCCGTGGAATCTTCCAGTGATGAATCCTTGTGTGAAAGCAAGGGACAGCCTGTGGACAACCTCAGCAGGCCTCTCTCACAGAAAGCCTTCAAATCAAGGGAAATATTGTTGCGGGCAGATAGTTTAAAGAGAGCAGTGAGGCAAGTCATTGAACAAGCCGAAAAAGGTACACATTAACAAATTAGCTTTGGAAGAACGTAGCAGCATTTGTGTTGCAAGCAAAGATAAAAGAAGATAAAGCCATGAAAATGAAATTTATACCTAGTCTTATTTCTTGACTTACTAGTAAAGGTATAAAATAAAATCTCAGGAATACTTAAAGTACATCGCAAATGTTGAATTAATTCTGAAAATTTAAATAGTATATCTGTGTTTTTAATGTTTTTTATTTAGGTGGACTCTCTTGCATTCTTAGTTTAAAGAAAATCAAACCTATAAGCTACTTTGAAAACAGAAAATATTTCAACATCTATTTCCTACAAGTTTATGTATATTACTTTTTAAGAACTTATAAAAACTGTATTTTAGTTTTTGTATTGATATAATATTTACATTTCTTTTAGAATTTTAGTAGCAGACTAAAACTTAACTTGAATATAAATAATTAATATTCAAAAAACCCTTTTCAGATTGTAGCTTACTGAATATAGGCCTTAAAATGTACTTATAAGAAAAACAATAAAATTAATTTTACTCTGAAAATTGCATTTATATTTCATTCTCTAAAATTCTTACATTTTACCTGTTTTCCATTCTGGTGAAAATCCAATTTTGAAATTTTATTTAGTTATATAATCTCTAGTACTTAAAAGACATCACCCCAATTTATTGCTAAATAATATTTGGTGACTATGGAATTTCTTTTGGTGTTATGTTTTAATTTTTCTTTCCTAAGCATATCTTAATATTTATGGATTTTATTTTTACTTGTCCACACGTATTTATCTTCTTACTACTTAAAGTTATGGACGAACAATCCGTTCACCCCTGTGAAGCAGATAATCAATCATCAGAATATGATCATTCAGAAACAGATGAATGTAGAGAAGAATCTAAAGATGATGATGTAAAAGACTCATTAACTGGTAAGAAAACTAAGATAAAATTATTTGGGGATTAAATAAAATGTAATTTTGCTTTTAGTTTTCAAATGACTCAGTTTGAAATAAACTTTTCAATTATTTATTTTTGACAAAGGTTTTCAGGAGTTAAATCTCAGATATTCATGAGTACTAAAATAATAAAGGTAACAAAGATCATTTAGACTACTGTCAAGTATCTTCCCATCCCTCTTTTAGAATGTAATCTAGAGATCATAATAAACTAAGGATTACGGGAACAAACATGGCTAAATATCTTAATTTTTCTGAGCAAAGAAGGAAGAAACACCCAAAACAATGGATTTTAACCCACAGATTCTTTTGAGAATTATATGAAAGCTACAGGCCCCCACACCTATAAAATCTGGTGTATAATTTAAATGATTCAGCAGTCCCTTCAATTCCAATTATCAGCATTCTAGGTTGATAATCTTTATTGCTAAATTAAACCTTAAAGTTACAATCTTTACTGAAACTATTTTTGCCAAGAAATTGATATGTAATTGCTTAAAGAATATCAACTGTTCTTCTACTGTTTTGATTGAAGCTAAATTTATACTTTTAATATTTTACATAGTATAAGGGAAAAATTATTAGGATCCTGGAATAAAACAAAGCAGAAATTAAAATATTAATGAAGATGAGAAAATAATAAGATAGTAATTATATAGTACCAACAAAAAGTCAGCTTATATCAGAACTGTTTACAATCATTCGATTTTGCTTTTACTTTTATTACATATAAATTTGGGCAGATCACTTCACTCTCTGTGGTTTCTTCATCTGTAAAATGGGGATAATATTATACATACCTCTTAGAGCTGCAGTGCCTAGAACAGCATGTGGTACATAGTGCCATGTAAGAATGTTTACTGTCATTATCGTCATCATCATTATTACTCACTGAACCTTTGGACCACTCACTTTCCATACAGTGTACTCTGTGGTCAGCTCTAATCATTAGAAAGTTACTTTTCATATTGAGCTTTATATATTCTCCCTTATATTTATTAATATTAATATTAATAAAGTTTTATATATCATAATGTAACATTAACAATTACTGGCACTTGCGTTGTAATTTATGGTTAATTTTAAGGCAGCTTTACACACCTTATTTCTCTCTATTGAAGAGCTATATCTTACTCTTCTTCCATGTGGCAGCCCTTAAATGATGCTGAAGGCAGCTTTCATGGTATCACATCGTCTTCCCATACCTCTTATCTTCTTTCTCCAGGGTATCTGTCCAAGGATTCTCTACCAGTCTTCAATTTGATGATTTCAAACATTTTTGTTTTTCTGGTTGCACCCCTTTGGTCAAAATGTGGTGCCCAATCTTGGACAGAATTCTCCATGTATTTTCTGTAGTGTCATGGCACATTGAGACCCGTACACTACTCAGTCACTTGTTCTGACTTTGTTGATGTTCTAAAGACTACATAAGACTTCTTTTTTTTACTTGAAGTACCATTAACCTGGTCGCCTCCTGTTTTTGTGCAAATGATTTTTTAAAAACTAAATATAGTAGTTTACACTTTATCCCTATTAGCTTTTATTTTTTTGATTTGGATCTGTCATTCCATTCTGTCTGAAATCTTTTTGAAGCTTGATTCTCTCATCTCAAATTTACATCATCTGTGGATTTCATAAACAGCCTTTTATGTCTTTATCCATTGAAATAAATGTTGACTAAAGTAGGGCTGATAATGGGGTCCTGATAGTTTTCTGCTTGCTAATTCCTCCTAAGATAACAGCTGTCTTTGGAGGGTTGGTTTCTCAGTACTCATTGCTAATGGTTTTACAACTAGCTATCAGCTACCTTTCCATACTCATACTTTGTAGTCTGCAAAGGACACTAAAAATATAGAGATTTAGACACACAGATACTGATATTGAAATAGACACAGACTGAGAAAATCTTTGTGTAATATCTGATCTTATTTTTTTGGTTAATAATCTAATTTAGTAGGAATCAAGAGCAATAACAGAAGTGTTTCTTTATAAAATAATCCTTATATTTTTTAAGGAAAATCATTGTACCATTGCTAACTTATGTAATAATTCCTATGTCTGAGATGTGTGAAATATAGTATATTAATATAGCCAATGATATGTTTTGTCTAAAAAGAACCATGAAACATTAATTTAGTTACTTAGAGTGAACCATCAATCTTAGTCATTAGGACAATGTCTGCTTTTAATCAGAGATGAACATCAAAAGGTTGTTTTTATTAAAAATTAGTTCCAGGAGTCCCATCTGTCAAAGAAAAGATCGGCTGTTCTGCTGCTTTTCTTTAGGGCAACTGGACTCTTTCTGAACAGAAAGAGTAGAGTGTACAATTAGTATAGTTACTTTGTAATTAGTCTTAATTAAGAGTAGAGATAATTAAGTTTTAGAGCATTTTTAAATTGAGTTTAAGGATTACTGTTTTTCAGTCACCTGCCCATAGCTCCTAAATTAGTTAAAGGTACTATTTCCTCTCCATTAAACTGCCCCAGTTTATGTAGAATTAAATTTTTCTTTTTTTGTTTACTTTGAAAGTAATTGTGTTTTGGAATAATTTTCAAAATATATTGATCTTTTATAAGAAATATGATAGAACAATTTATGGTTAATCATTGGTTTGAATAATTAATTGGTAAGTATAAGAATTGTGTATTGGTTTTATTTTTTAAAAAATAATTTTGTTCCTTCCATCTATAGTAGAAAAAGTCAACTCATGTTTCACATGTGTGCTCTGGGAATGCCATTAATTAAATTTTATCGATTACCCAACACTTAGGAGATGAATACTGTGTTGGTAGTATACAGTAAAACACATAATGTTCCATTTTCAAATATCATCAGGCTTAAAATTTTCTGTTTACCTTAAAGTGTGGATTGATCGCATTCCAATTACAAGTTATACTGGCTTTAATTATGATATACTTATTTTTGACTAATGTGCATGTATTTGAGCTGAGAATCAAGACATCTACCTATGTCAGGTTCTGTCCATATAGTAAATCTCAAGAAAATGAAATGAAAATGGTGAGAGATTAGGTATACACAATGTAATATTTTCCATTCCACTGCTTGATTTGAACTTATATTACATTATTTTATGCCTTGAGTTTACAGAAGCTTGTTTATTTTTATGACTATATCATTGCCTCTTTTTTTATCTGGACTCTCTGCCAACAGTTAAAACTGTATCTCCATCTCCAGATGGCCAGTCAAGTCGTGGCTATACCCAACCTGATTCCTGCTCTAGCCCAGCTGTGACAGCCAACAGAGAAAACCTCCCAGTGCTCAACACTAGAATAATCTGTCCAGGTAGTACAGATCCTGAAACGTGGTATATTTTTAAGTAATTAGATAAAAATGCATAAGTACTTATTTCCATGTACTGTAGAAATGTGTGCTTAAAGATAAATGTTCCTTTAGGAGAATGTTCTTTGTGGGCTTAATCAGAATCCAGGTCCTTAGACTTTTGTGTGCCTAAGAATTGACTGGGAAGTATTAAAATACATGTTTCTGGGCCCTACACTGAGAAATTTTAATTCAGTCATTCTGGAATAGAGCCCAGGAAAATGCATTTAGCCAAAGTAAATCTTATCCTCCATTCTACTACCTCTTAAGTATTTCCACTGCTATCTTTTTAGTTTTAAGCCACGGGTTTCTCTGTAGTAATTTCTGGCCTAGTAATATTGCTTCATTTTGGAACATGAGACATCTGTTCCAGCCTTGATAAAATGAATTTACCTCGCGATTAGGCTAGCAGGGGTGGGAACCCAAGGCCTTGTAAAGGGGCAGGGGATGGAGGAAAATATTGGTGTTTCAGAGGGTTCCTTAAGTACCAGTGTTTGACTTAGTGAATAAATACCTTAGTAATAGTGGGTTTACTTCAGAGTAGATTGGAACTCAAATAAGACCCTGAAAATAAGTTTCCCCTTCAAGTCCTTTTGAAAGATGAATCACAATTCTGTAATAATATTTGGATTCTTCAATACCCTGTTTTTAATAATGGATAGAACAGCTAGACAGGAGCTCAACAAGGAAATAAAATACTTGAAGAACATATAAACCAACCAGACCTAGACTTTGTCTACAGAACACTTCACCTAACAACAGAATGCACATTTGCATCAAGTATATGTGGAACATTTTCCAGGATAGACTATATATTAAGCTACAATAAATTTATAAGGATTGAAATCATACAACGTATGTTCTCCAACTATTATAGGATGAAATTAGAAATGAATAATGGAGGGAAATTAATAAAATCACAAATATGTGGAAACTAAATAATCTACTACTAAATAGCTAGTGGGTCAAAGAAGAAGTCACAAAAGAATTTAGAAATTATTTTGAGATGATAAAAAACAAGAATACAATATATGTAATATATTTAATGCAGCTAAAGCAGTGCTTAGGGGGAAATTTATAACCTAAAAAGAAGAAAGATCTCAAATTAATAACCCATCTCGTCACTCTAAGAAACTGGAAAAAGAAGAGCAAACTTAACCCAAAACAAGCAGAAGAAGGAAACCATAAATATTAGAATAGAAAAAATGAAATAGAGAATAGAAAAACAATACAGAAAATCAACAAAACCAAAAGTTAGTTCCTTGAAAAGTTCAATGAAATCAACAAACATTTAGCTAGACTGACCAAAAAAAAGTCTCAAATTACTAAATTAAAAAATGAAAGAGCGTGCATCACTATGGACCTTACAGAAATAAAAAGACATAAAAAACATTATAAGGATATATTATGAAAAATTGTACGCTAACAATTTTGATATCCTAGATGAAATGGACAAATTCCTAGAAAAACACATACTATCAAAACTGTTTAATGAAGAAGTAGAAAATGTGAATAGACCTATAACAAGTAAACAGATTGAATTAGTAATAATAATAAAAAAGCACCACAAAGAAAAGTCCAGGCCTGATGGCTTCAATGGTGAATTATACCAAATGTTTAAAAAATTAACACGAATATGTCACAAACCCCTCCAAAAGCTAGATGAGGAGAAAATACTTCCCAACTCATTCTAAGGCCAGTATTACTCTGAAACCAAAACCAAAGGCATAATACTAATGTAAAAAAAACTATAGACCAATATGCTTAATGAATATAGATGCAAAAATCCTCAACAAAATACTAGCAAACTCATATAAAAAGTTTTATGCACTGTAACCAAGTAGAATTTATTCCAAAAATGCAAAGTTGATTCAACATATGAAAATAAATGAATAATATATGCCATATTAATGGAATAAAGAACAAAACCTACAGACTATCTCAGTAGGACCAGAAAATCATTTGAAAAAATCTAACACTCTTTCTTTGTAAAAACACTTAACAAACTAGAAATAGAAAGGAACTTCTTCAAACTGGTAAATGGCACTGATTAAAAAAATCACAGCTAACATCATACTTAGTGGTCAGAGACTGAAAGCTTTCCCCTTAAGACAGGAATAAGACAAAGATGTCTGTTCTCACTATTTCTGTTCAACCTTGTACTAAAGGGGCTAGCCAGAGCAATTAGGCAACAAAAAAAAAAAAAAAAAGAAAGAAAGAAAGAAAAGAAGAAGAAAAAAGGGATCCAGATTAGAAGTGAAGAAGTAAAACTATCTCTTTTCAGAGAATGATCTTGTACATAGAAATACACATACACACAAACACAGAAACTATTCAAGTTGATAAATGAGTTCAGCAAGGATACAGGATACAAAATCAACATATAAAATTCAATTGTATGTATATATACTAGCAATGAATGATCCAAAAATGAAAATAAGTAAATAATTTCATTTATCATAGCATAAGAAAGAATAAAATCCTCAGGAATAAATTCAACAAAAGAAGTGCAAGACTTGAACACTGAAATCTACAAAACATTGCTAAAGGAAATTTAAGATGACCTAAATAAATGAAAAGACATCCCATGTTCATGGATTGGATAATTTAATATTAAGATGGCAGTACTCCTCAAATTCATCCACAGATTTAACACAGTCCCTAATAAAACCCCAGCTTTTTCTGCAGAAAGTGGCAATCTGATCTTAAAACTCAAACAAAAGTACAAGGAACCCATATTAGCCAAAACAATTTTGAAAAAGAATAATAAAGTTGAAGAACTCATACTTCCCAATTTCAACACTTACTACAAAGTTTGGGTAAATCAAGACTGTGTGGTATGGCATAAGGACACAGATATAAATCAATGAGATAGAATTGAGAGTCCACCAATATACTCTTACATTTATGGTCAACTGATTTTTCAAGAAGGGTACCTAAATAATTTGTTGATGAAAGAGATTCTTTTCAACATTTGTGCATGGGACAACTAGATATCCATAGGTAAATAAAAGATAAAATTGGACCCTTACCTCACACCATATACAAAAATTAACTCATTTGGATCAAAACTGTAAATATAAGAGCTAAAATTATAAAGCTCTTAGAAAAACCATATCCATAAATTTTCATGAGCTTGGATTAGGCAATGATTACTTAGATATGACACCAAAAGCACAACCAACAAAAGAAAACATATGTAAATTGGACCTCATCAAAATTTAAAACTTTTGTATTTCAAAGGACACTGTCAAGAAAATGAAAACGCAACGTACAGAATGGGAGAAAGCAATTTACAAATAACACATCTGATAAGGAACTAATATCCAGAATATATGAAGAATTCTTAAAGTTCAACTATCAAAAGACAATCCATTTAAAAGATGAACAAAGTATTTGAATACACATTTTTCAAAAAAGATATACATATACATCTGTTCCAGTGAGCAAATGACAAGTTACTCAATGTCATTAGTCATCATGGAAATGCAAATCAAAACCACTTTGAGGTACCACTTCATATCAATAGGATGGCTGTGATCAGAAGTGATAATGATAAATATTGGCAAGGATGTGGAGAAATGTGAACTTTCATATATTGCTGATAGGAATGTAAAATGGCACAGTCACTTTGGAAAACAGTTTGGTAGTTCCTCAAAAAGTTACCATGTGACCTAGCAATTCCACTCCTAGGTGGAATGAACTGTAAATTCCTTAAAGACTTATATACCTTATTTGCTATAACAGAAGCAGCAGGAATATGTATTTACTAAAGTTATAAAGTCATTGTGATAGTGAATGAGAAAGTATCACAAAGTGACTCCTGTTTAGGTCCTCATCTGTTTAATTTTCTAAGACAACTTTTAGATCCTTAGAACCATCAACAGCTTTGCCTTCACTAAAGTCGTAGTTCTTGGTTTTGATTAATGAGAAGAGTAGGCATTGAAAACCATGCTTCAGGAGCAGGATGTTTGAAATTAGTCCTGAAATCAATGGACTGCTTCTTTCTCTGTATTTTCTTAACATGTGATCTTGTATGTATGTATTTTTTTCTGGGCAGGTTTAAGAGCAGGACTGGCTGCCTCAATTGCTGGGAGTTCTATTATCAATAAAATGTTACTAGCAAATATCGATCCTTTTGGTGCAACACCATTTATTGAACCAGATCCAGATTCACTGTAAGAAAATTTCTTTGCAAGTATTTTATTTTGGTGTTTCTTAGCTCTGCTCTGTACTAATTGTAACATTTAAGGATGTATTTAATAAATATGGTTCCATATACAAAAAGGATGATCAGAAAATTTCAAATTTTGATAATGATGAGCACACTGACCCATTTGAAATTCAGTGGCTTCTATGATCTGTCCCTGAGCTGGATCTCTGATTGAAACCCTGTGGTTAAGTGAAGTGCAGTTACTCAGTATCCCTGAATATTTTTCTCAGAGTTGTCTCCACACCAGTATTGATGCTATTTTCTTTACCTCCTTTCTTCTCAGACTCGCCAACCTGACCATCTTTCCTAGTCCAGCTTCTAGGTTGACTTATTTCCAGAGTTCTTCTCAGAACTCCTAAAACCATGTTTGGCACTTCAATGTATACTTCCTTTCCCTGTTTTTAATTTTGCATTGGTTGTGTCTCATTTGTCTAATGACACTCATCAAGGACAAGACCATGTATTTAAAGTAAACTTTGCACTTTCCAAAGAATCTAGCAGAATGGATTGGATTGAGTCGTTTTTGTGCAATAAATATTTGTCTGCTGGTAAGAAGAGATGTGAGGGTGCCTTTCTAATAATTGAAAAAAGAGAAGTATTGATACCCATCTCCTGGACTCTCTCATAATTATCCTCATTTGTCTGTGTAGTGAGGGGCTTATGCAGGTCATAGAAGGGCTAAGATTTTGGTGCAATTAATAGAAAAGCAAACCATGACTCTGCCTCCACTTTGCTTTTCCCACTGTCCCTTTATGGCACATGTACCAAGAACTACTAACATGCACTGGGGCCGTGCACATGGAATATGGACTGCAAGCTATTCCTGCTGAGTTTTACTCTATTTTATAAGAAAGGGAAGCTTATTTTAAATGGGTGTTAGTGCTGATGTATGTACAAACTGTAATTGTTATGAACCAGAAATTGACTGTTATATGCTTTTCCTTATTATCATAGAGATGTATTTACAGAAAAATGTGTCATGAACAATTACTTTGGGATTGGATTGGATGCAAAAATTTCATTAGAATTTAATAATAAGAGAGAAGAGCACCCTGAAAAATACAGGTAATTTTGGCATTAGTAGTAGTATTAGTACATGAAGGCAATTTTACTTTAATTTCATATCTTATCATTTTTGCTTGCTCTGCCTTTAAAGAGTAAATAAATAATATTTACTGAAATTGCCTGACAACATTTTCAGGAGTCGGACTAAAAACTTGATGTGGTATGGAGTCCTTGGAACCAAGGAGTTATTACAGAGATCGTACAAGAATTTAGAGCAAAGAGTTTTACTTGAGGTAAGTTCATCTGGAGGTAAATACATTCCAGTGTGTCTTATATAATAATAATTTTTAAAATATCAGTTGTGGCACTGATTTGGCCTAAATTCTTCTTGCTTACTGGTTAAACCCTCAAGGGGAAAGAATGAAAGAATGATTTTTAAATTATTATTATCACTTTAGTTCACACTAAAGGAGGTGTAGACACTGGCTAGTTGCTGCCATGCCTGTCACTATCATTAGCTCCTGAAATTTGGATGCTTCTCTGGAGTTGTGGACGCCCCATGAATTTGTGGAGCCACGGGAGTACATTTATAGGATAGGGGTTCGATGGATTTTCTCATTCACGTTTCCAAGTTCTGACCCAATTCTGCAGTGCCTGAAGTTCCACATATCCCTAAAAAGAGCATTCATGTGCAGGCATTCCTCAGGGATACTGTGGATTCCGTTCCATACAAAAGCAATAAAGTGAATATGGCAATAGAGCAAGTCACAAGAATTTTTTGGTTTCCCACTGCATATAAAAACTGTAGTCTATTTTTTAAACAATTTATTGAAGTATATCATTCATACATAAACTATAAGTGTTCAGTAAACATCATGAACTTACAAAACAAACATGGATAACATCATACAGGGCTCCCATACATCACTCTCCCACAAACACCCTGCATTTTTGTGAAACATTTGTTAACAAATAACATGAAAGAGCATCGTCAAAGGATTACTACCACCTGTAGTCCGTATCTTCCTCCCCTGTATATATATATATATTTTTTAAAGATTTATTTATTTTATTACATATCTCCCCTTCCCCCCGCTGCGGCGACGTGCCGAGAGTGGTCACTGCGCAGGCGCGGCTTTCCCCGCTTGTGGGCGGTCTCTGCGTCCGTTCACGGCCGGCGCTTGCTTCAGTTCACGGGTGGCTGGCTGCGCTCCATCTGCAGGCGACCTGCCCTGCCCGTGGCGGCTCCTGCCCTGTCCGTGGCAGCTTCTTGCCCTGCCCACGGCAGCTCCGGCCCGCCCATGGCGGCTTGCCATTCTCAAGGCGGTCTGCCTGCTAGGAGAGGTCCCCGGGAATGGAACCCAGGGCCTCCCATGTGGTATGCCGGCACCCTATCCACTGGGCTATCGAGCCGGCCCCTCCTGTAGCCAATTGAATCCAGCAATTTTTAAAGAAGATAACATATCAAACTGAGTTTATCCCAGGAATGCAAGTTGGTTTAACATCTGAAAATTAATCAAATATTATTGGCTGTGTTAACAGTGTAAAGAAGAAAAACTACATAAACATCTTAATGCAGAGAAAGCATCTGACAAAATTTAACACTCTTCATTATATTAGGAACAGAAGGGAACTTCCTCAATCTGAATAAAGGCATAAAGAAAAAAACTACAGCAAATATGATTTGTACTGGTAAAATATTGAGTGTTTTCCCGTGAAGATTGAGAAAAATACAAAGGTGTTTGGGCTCATCACATCTATTGAGAACTGTCCTGGCACTCCTAGCCAGTACAGGAAGGCAGGGGAAGAAGGCAAAAGACCCGGAAGGAAGAGATGTAATTTTCTTCATTTGCAGAGAGCAATGACTAGAATTAATCTAGCATGTCACAGGATACAAGGTGACAAAATCAATTGCGTTTCTACATACTAGCAGCAGTAAGCTATTGGGGATATAAATCTTAAAATTCCATTTAAAGGAGCATTAAAAACCATAATATCATAAACATGGAAGACATTTATAAAGAAAATTACAAAATATTGTTGGGAGAAATTAAAGACGATCCCAATAAATGGATACTCATGGTTTGGAAGACTCCATCCTGTCCAGTCTTCCCCAAATTGATGTATAAAGTCATTGCATTCCCTATACCAACCTTTTTTTTTTTTTTTCTCTTTTTTCTCTTTTCTATGGGTATTTATTTTTAATATAGAGAAATAATCTGTTGTAACAAATACTTGTCTTACTTTTTTTATTAGAGAAGGTTTCCAGAAAAATCATGCAAAGTTCACAGTTCCCATAGCCCTGCCCAACAGTTTTCCCTATTAACATTTTTTTCCTATTAACATTTTACATTACTGTGGTACCTATGTTAGAATTGATGAAACAATACTATATTTATATTGTTAACTATAGCCCATAGTCTACATTCGGATTCACTTTCTGTGTTATACAGTTCATAAAAACTTTAATTTTTATTCTAGTGGCACACATACAACCCAAAAGCCCCTATTTTAAGCACTTTCAAGTATACAATTCAGTACTGTTAAAATGCCAAAACTTTTCCATCACCCCAAACAGAAACTCTGTACCAATTAAGCATTAACTCCTAATTCCCCACCTCCACCCTTGCTCCTGTAACCTGTGTTCTAATTTCTTTGAATTTGCATATTCTAATTATTTCATATAGTCTTTTTTTGTTTGTAAATATATATATATTTTTTATTTTTTTTTTTGTAAATATATTTTTATTGAAATGTACAATTCTTCCATTTTGCAGCATGTCTCATAACTTCGTTTTTTTCTTATGCTGTTCTTTAGTTGTACCACATTTTGTTTGTCCATTCATTTGTTGATGGACACTTGTATTGCTTCCAGCTATTATGAACAATACTGCGATAAACACTGGTGTACAAACATCTGTTTGTGACCTAGTTTTCTCTCATTTTGAGTCAAGTAGCAATAGTATTTAGCTTTTTGAGGAACTGCCCTACTGCTTTCCACAGTAGCTGTACCATTTTACATTTCCACTAACGATGTACTAGAGTTCTGATTTTTCTGCCTCCTCTTCCAGCACTTCTTTTCTTCTCATCCCCTTTCCCTTCCCCTTTCCCTTCCCCTTGCCCTTCCCCTTGCCCTTCCCCTTGCCCTTCCCTTCCCTTTATAGCCAAATTAAAATCACAGTGAGATACCATTTCATACTCACAGGATGGCCCTTACTAAAACAACAAACTCAGAAGATGCCAAGCTTTAGTTCTTATATTTAGGTCTTTGATCCATTTTGAGTTACTTTTTGTATATGCTGTGAGGTAGGGGTCCATGTTCATTCTTTTGCATGTGACTGTACAGTTTTCCTAGTATCATTTGTTGAAGAGACTGTGGCTTCCTCATTTGACAACCTTGTTAAAAGTCAGTCCCTGCAGATGTGAGGACTTATCTCTGAACACTCAGTTCAATTCCATTGTTACTATATGTCTGTTCTTGTTACTCTGTCACAGTGTTTTGATCACTGTAGCTTTGTAAGGTGTTTGAATATTGGGAAGTACGAGTCCTCCAACTTCTAATTCCTTCTCAAGGTGGTTTTGACTCTTTGGGGCCCCTTACCCTTTCATATAAGTTAGGTGATTGGCTTTTCCATTTCTGCAAAGAGAGCTATTGGAATTTTGATTGAAATTGCATTGAATCTGTAAATTGTTAAGAATTACACCTTAACAATATTTAGTCTTTTAATCCATGAACAAGGCGTGCCCTTCCATTTCTTTAGGTCTTAACTAATTTCTTTTAGCAATGTTTTCCACGTACAAGTCCTTTACATCCTTGGTTAGATTTATTCCTAGATATTTGATTCTTTTTAGTTGTGGAAGAGGCTGCATTTATCTTACTTATTTCCAGGCAGTTGAAGGAGCCTCAGCCTAACCCATTTTTGCTTTAACCTTGTTTTTTTCCTTAAATTAATTTTCTATTTGAAAATACACTCACATTTAAAAGTTGAAAAACTATAAGAAGAAAACTAGCTGCACACCATTTGTACGTCATGATCATCTGAAAACTAGCTGCCGGCATTATACACATCATTCCTTTAGTGTATATTTCTGACAAACAAGGACGTACTCCCTGTGATTACAGTACAACCATCATAAAAAGAAAATTAACATTGATGCTTTACAGCCACTTAATCCTCAGACACACATTCAAATGTAAAACTACATAAACCAAAATACTAATGGATGTGATCTCTGGTTGTGCAGATGACATATGATTTTTGTATTTAAACGAAACAAAAACAACTTTACTATACCTGCCTGTGTTTTCTGAAATAAATGTGTTTTATTTTATATATATAAAAGGGTAAAGGAGAATTTTTCAAGTTACTTAGCTTGGCTAGTCCCCAAAGGCAGTGGGACAAACAGGAATATAAAAGAGGGGCCGGCTCGATAGCCCAGTGGATAGGGCGCCGGCATACCACATGGGAGGTCCTGGGTTCGATTCCCGGGGACCTCTCCTAGCGGGCAGACCGCCTTGAGAATGGCAAGCCGCCATGGGCGGGCCGGAGCCGCCGTGGGCAGGGCAAGAAGCTGCCACGGACAGGGCAAGAGCCGCCACGGGCAGGGCAGGTTGCCTGCGGATGGAGCGCAGCCAGCCACCCGCGAACTGAAGCAAGCGCCAGCCGTGAACGGACGCAGAGACCGCCCACAAGCGGGGAAAGCCGCGCCTGCGCAGTGACCACTCTCGGCGCGTCGCCGCAGCGGGGGGAAGGGGAGATATGTAATAAAATAAATAAATCTTTAAAAAAAAAAAGGAATATAAAAGAACTTTTGAGAGCTTGGTCTTGGAGGCTGGGGAAGGGATGTGAGAGTCCAGAAGCCACTCATCCATCTC
>PVKH010002072.1:0-28224 GCA_004027955.1 Chaetophractus vellerosus
GTGTATTTGGCCGTGAGCAGTCTGTATTTGTTAAGTGATAAATTCTGAACTTTCATCAAAGAGCTACTTTTTTGTATGTCAATCTTATATTTCCATTCTTTGTTGGGAAGGAAGCTCTAAGGAAGTGTTTTTTCCTTGATAGAAAGAGCCCACCATTAAAATATTTCTCCTGAAGCCTAATTGCAGTGGGTTCCCTCAGGGCAATTGAGCCTCTAGTCATCAGGGCCATACTCTGTTGGCAGAGAGGTTAAACAGCCCAAAGTCCAGCTGGGTCTCAAAATGGCAGAGGCCTCCTCTGTTTTGCTGACCTACAAATCTCCATTTCTAGCACACTATCTGTTAAAGTAAGCTCCTTCAGACATCACAAATTGTATTTCATAGCTCTGAAAATGTATTGTTTCCATCAAAAGAATTTTCTCAGGCCCACTGAAAATTATCTCCTTTGATTAATTATGCCTACTATTAATTTGAGTGCCCCCTAATATATTCACCTAGGTCATTTCCTTATTTTGTTGAAATGAAGTGCCTACATCCAGGGTGGCCCAACATCACAGATAGCATGACCATCATTTTGTCTCCTGGCCTTTGACTGATGTTTTTGCAAGGCTGTTTGCATTTTTTAAACTATTAAGTCCATGCATTGCTTATGGCTTTCAGTGATTTTTCTGCAATAAAGAGTTTTCCTCATCGGTGTGCAAATGACCCCTTATTTAGTAAGCATTCCCCAAACTACTTCTTAACCCTCAAGCAATGTCATTTCTCCTTTTTTCCATTGTGTGTAGACTTCTGCCAAGCCAGCAACCTTAAAAATCTGTTTACATTCACCTTTATCATTGTTCATCCCTTCTCCCTTAGAAAAGTAGCATGTGTCTGGATCATAACAGTGACCATCAGATACATCTTGAACACTGGAGATCTTCACTATAACGTCTCCTGGAAATCTCTTAATAACTTTTCTTAATCTTAACGTTAGTCATCATGCAACAAGTATATTTTCAACTTGTACTCTAACATTTCCTCTGTCTTCTGCTCTGTCATTTTACATTTTCTCTAAAACCTTACAAATTATTTTAGGAAAACCTAGGCAGACATTCTCCCCTTGAAGTCCTCTTTCTTATGGCTGTAATATATTCTAATAACTCAGATGGATTAATTAGGCACAACCTCATTCATCCTGGCTACATGCTGGTTCTCTTTAATCAGTCTACTGTAGCTTCCCTCAATAGTCTTTAAGAAAGCATTTCAAACTTTACTAAGACATGAATGGTAAACTTTTAATTATTTTTTGCTTGACCCTCATATATTCTTTACATATTTCTAAAGATTATTTCTTTTCCAAAAAAAAAAGTTTTCTCCCAAAACACTGATAAAATTATATTAACAATTATTCAAAACAAAACTGCTATATAATTGTAACTAATGGCAGCATGGATCACGGAATCTCAACAATACCCAGTTTTTCTTAAAAAGTAAATAAAACAGAAAGTGCATCTCTTTTAATTCACATGCATAGGAAAGAGCTTGGGCAACATCTCACTGATTATCAGAAAAAGGAAACTCCTGAATACATGTCAAAAATGCCCTCAGATAATCTGCTATGGTCTAGACTGAGCCTTCAAGAATTAAGATAAATTCACCAACTCTTGAAGAAATGAGAGGACCATGACTTATTAAGCTCCTATTATATTACAGGCACTGGTAAACAATTAAATTGTGATCATTTGACTCTAGGACTAAACAAAGATCACCAGACTGTAAATGAGGATTCATTCAACCCATCAAACCCAAATCTTGGTCAGTGATCATCAATCTCTTGAACCAGAAGTCAGAAATGAAGCAGTATTTGTCTTCTTTCTGGGATAGTCAGCCCCCAAGATGATGCCCAATGATCCCTACATCCTGGTATTCAGGTCCTTGTGTAGACCTCTCCCGTATTGTACCAGGGCTAATCTATGCAGACATCATGGCCTGTCACTTCAGATTAACTTATAAAAGTTTTCAGTTTCCATACTGGGCTTTCTCTCTCATCATTTTCTCTGGTGAAAGCAAGCTGTCATGTTGTAAGCAGCACTATGGAGAAGCCCATATGGCAAGCCTCCGGCCAATAGCCAGTGTATTTGTTAACAACCATGTGAGTGAGCTTAGAAGTGGATTCATCAGCCCCAGGAGAGTCTTGAGATAACTTTATCCCTGTCTGTTAGCTTGACTATGACCTTTTGAAAGACCCTGAGCTAGAATCACTCAGCTAAGCTGCTCCTGGGTTCCTAAACCAGTGTGCGATTATAAATGCTTGCTGTTTCAAGATTCAAATTGTGGGATAATTTGTAACCGTAATACATAAATAATACATTGTCAGTATCCATTACATCATTCACTGTATATGCCATTATAGTAGATTAATAATTGTGTGTTGAATTGATCAAAGGAGGTGTTTTATGGAAGTACCCTTTAGAAGAGTAATTATCAGCTCCAAAAGAAAGGGAGGTATAGTAAGAAGTTAGAAAAGGTCCAATAAGAAGTTACCTGTTTTGACAGCTTTTCGTAAGAGAAGATAAGTCGTTACTGGCTAACTCAGGATGGATCTGTAGCCCATCTGCAAGTAGCTTGGGGCCTACCACAAAGCAAAAGATCAAAAAGAGTAACCCACAGAATCTACAGACAGGATCTTCTCTAGCTGGGTCACACTCTGGGCATTGTGTCAACAGCTCTTCCAAAGAATTTATTGAGCCTCAGATTTCTTTCTGCTAACTCAACAGGCTACAAAGTTCTAGGGCCAACCCTGAAAAGACCCACCATATTAATAGAGAACTTGATGACTGATGAAAATCTAGATAGTGATAAAGAATGAGAAGAAACAATTTAGAGAGGGATTAGATATAGAGAAACAAGAAGAACATCTCATTTTAAAGTGATGGGTTAACAAATTTCACTGGAATGGAAAGATATATAGGTAATTGTGCAAAAAAGGTCTAAAAGGGTAAACTGGAATAGAACTTTGAGTACATTAAAGACAAAGAGACAAAAAGCATAGGATTTGCCTACACAGAGGCCACAGAGGTGTTTTACCAGAGGAATAACATGATCAAAGAAGCACTTCAGCAAACTAACTTAGCATAACTATATAAAATGGATTAGAAAGTATTCAGAAGAGTGGCAGGAGGAAAACTGAGAAGCTAAGGCAGCAGTATAAGCACCTAAGTGATAAGTACATGAATTAACGAGGTACAAGCAGGGATAGAGATGGTTTGGGTTCCCTTTAATTTCACAGCCAAAGGCTCTCAGAGAAGGAGATAATTCTAGAAATCTAGAAGCCAAACCTTGAGACAGTAAATGACGTGCCCAAGGTGACAGCCAATAAATTACAAAACAAGAAACTGAATTAACATCCAGTTCGGTGCTCTTCCTACAGCACCCTTGTTCATGATATTTACAAGGGGAGGGGATGAAAAAAGGAGTTTTTATATTGATTTACTTGACCCTCCCAAAATAGAGATGGTCTCCAGGTATCTGGGTCGCACTTAAACCAGTAGAAATATGACCACCACTTTTCACATTTTCTTTGAAGATAACTTCCATACTTCATACCTTCAGAAGCTTGGAAAAGAAGATTACAGCAGATGGTGAAAAGGCATTCCTTTCATTTCTCTTTCAAAATTCAAATAGGCCTCATGTTCTGTAAGTCATTGAAGAACCAGATAAACAAAACCAAACAAAAAAATCGACTGTATATTATTTACTGGATTGAATTTAAATATTATATGGCAAAATGTAAACCTTGGAAACAGGCAAATCTATTGGATTGAAAGAGCACTGTAGGTGGAACATAATTTCAATTCAAGAAAAGCCAGTGTGAGAATAACTGAGCTTTATCTTGTTACTATATGTATGCACCCATGTAAAATTACTGACTTTAAAATTGAATCTTAATATAGCAAGAGGATAAGTAGTGTAAAATGAAGAGAGGCAGAGAAAGATGAGAAATATTTGACATGTCAACAATATTGATAAGCTATTTTGGGACATGGAATGTTTACTCTAAATACACTATGTTTCTTGTCTATTCTAAAAAAGCTGATCAAAAGGTGTATTTCTAAATCAAAATCAATTAAAAGCTTGGTTTCAAAAAGAAGACTTCCGGCCTAGCAAAGAAGAAAGAAGTAATACTTAAGGCAAATATGTATAACAACTCAATAACCAAATTTGCAATGCTCTTTCATGCTCCCAAGATGAAAGGATTTCAAAGAATACTCTTCACTCAGCCTTGCTTCCACATTCCATGACATTTCCTCTGGTCAGAATCAATGCACACTTAAATATTCATGGTAGTAAATGAGCCTACGTTTGCAATGGTTTTCTTCTATATATCAGAAAGGGGGTAAGTAATCTCCAATTACCATCGTTAGACTGATTTCCTCTAGAAGTGACAATACTGCAAAACTTTCTATAAACATCTTATAAATTCTAAAAACATGAACTTAGTGTTTTTTTTTCGCCTAATACTTCTAAAAGTTATTTTCTTCAATTTTGATTGAATAACCTTAGTAAACATTATTGATTTAAACATGTACTTTACAGTTTATGAGCCACTTCTTTATTTTCTGTATCTTAAAAATCTATTATTTGCTTATTGTTCTTACAAATACTGTGTTGAAAGAAAGAACTGCAAAAGGAAAAGATGGAAAAAACCAATATATTTTTGGAGAAGACCAATCGTTTTGGGTAAAAGTATGTCTACTACAAACAATCTAAGCTACTAGGTACCAGGATCCCAGCCAGCTTGTTCATTCATTCATCCAACAATTATTTGCTGAGGTAACTACTAAATGGCAAACTCAATTATTTTATTTTATATATTTTTAAGGAGGTATTGGGGATTGAACCCAGAATCTCGTACATGGGAAGCAGGCACTCAACCACTGAGCTACATCTGCTCCTCTCAATTATTTTTTTAACCATAGAGACTACATAGACTTTCATTAAACGACCAATTTCCATAATCAATTGAAAACATCAATTAAAATATTGTGCAACTTTTCTAAATACAACTGCCAAATATCAAGTGCTGTATTTTTTTAATATTGAAAATAAGAAGTTAGGTGACTTTCTCATGGTTATATGGAAACCGACTTGAGTCTTTCATTTTGACAATTGAAAAGTTAGGGGTCTACACTTAATCAAAGCCACAATATATTCAATATATAATTCATTAAATCATTCATTCACTAAGAAAACATTTATTAAACATTTGCATTTGAGACACTACACTAATTAATTGTTCCTCACTTCATGTCTCTATTTTCCCCTCACCCCCTTCTCAATCCTTAACATTTCAATAGTAATATCAAATGACTTTCAGGTTAACATTGGTAGCATTAATATTAATACAATAACAAAAAAAATCCATCTATCTAAACCAGTGCATCTGAGTCAAAGCCATTTTATTGCAAGTTGTTATATTTTTAAGAGTACAGTTAATCAAAATTTACATATGATTTTATTTTCAAATAAAATCAAACAAGATCTTTGATTTATTACATGGGGTAATAAATCATGTCAAATATTCAAATCTTCATTGAAATTATATGCCAATCGTATTTTTAAAGTTATCTGATTGAAATGGCATTTTACATATCAGCAAGACTGGAGCACCTTTTAATGGCTGTAATCACCTTTCCACTTTTTTGGTTCACTCTCTCAACTAAGGATGGAAATAGGATTATTAAATAAGATCAGTGCATAGTTTATACTTTGCTGACCTTGAAGGCTTATAGAAATTTGCCTGGTACCTTAACACCCAACTGACATTTCTTTTATAGATAAAATGCCTCGTCTATTACATCAGTCAGGTTATTTTTTAAGTCAGTAATATTCATAAACCAAAACCAAACAACAGTAATAATTTATAATTCTATAAATCTTACTTTCCCTTTAAATTTCCAAACCTGAAATAAGTTGAAGAATTGATTTTGTAAAACCAGGATGGACTCAGAGGTACCTAAATAACTTGATAAAATATCCTTCAAATATTCTCCAACCTGAGTATTACTATTAAGAACCCTTCTGCTTCTATCACCCGTACGCATCAGCTTTGGTGCCTGTATACATCCTAAACGTACTCATTTTCCTTCTCTCTCTCGTTTTTTAATTTCTAAGTCTTCTTTTTCCTCCTCTTCCATGTACCCAATATTACAGGAACGAGTTAGAGGTAAACTTCAGAATTAAAAAGAAAACCACTGGCCTTGTATTAGTTTTGATTATTTGTTAAAAGTATGGAAAGAAGCAATTTGTCTCTATAAAACAACGTACTGAGGTCACCATTGCCTCTGGTTGGCAATGGGGAAAATAGGAGTGAGATAGAAAATTTTATTCACGTACATGAAGACTCAGGGTCCTAGAGATTGATACAGGAGTGGGTAGGGATAAACAACTGTGATTAAGAAGCTCTGGGGAGCTGATATCCATTTTACAATCAAGGACAGGATCTGGGAGCAAGGGAGAGCTTGAAGATATTAAGTCCAAGAGGAAGGTGTAGAGATGAGTACTGAATCCAAAGTACATGGCCAGGCAAGACCACCTGGGCAGGTTCAGAAACAAGGAGGCCCTCCTAGGGTAGCTCCTGGGAGGCCATGGCTAGGAAGGTGCTGTGGAGCTGGTGTGCACACCTAGAAAGTCAGTCTTTTTTTAAATGAAAGGACCCAAGCCCACACTGGACCAAAATTGGAAAGAAATACCCGTTCTTGTAGACTAAAACCATTTGACCATAAAACAAACAGCAGTTGTTTGAGTAATTCAATAACACAGCCCCTTATGATTTGAGAATGATCATTGCAGAACTTTTTCTCAGGGTAGAAGTGTAATTGGCTGTGGATCAATAAGTAATTTCTTTCAAGAAGAAAAAGCTCTTGCATTCTTATTTATTTATTTATTTTTTATTTACAAAGTAGCCAGGCTCTTAAATCAGAACTGAGCAAATATATTTAGAAAGTTAAGATTACTCTAAACAGCAAGATTCCTTCCTGCACTAGTTAAGTTTATCTCAAATGATCATTTATTTATGATGCCATAAAAATCCAGATGCTTTCCATTTTTATTGCTAGATATTTACTGGAAGACAGCTGAAATTACTATCCCAGGGTTCCCAATTTGACAACTATGTTTTGAACTGAAATCTTAAAACACTTCAATAATGGCTATGTGAGTTGGGTTTTCTCCCCCAAGATTAGCAATGAATTCAACCCTTGCGGTAAGTGTAAACCCCTTTTCAGCTTACTGGAAATTCTAGAAGTCACATGGAAAACTAAGATTAAGAAAATAGACAAAAATTTTGATAACTAAAACTCTGTAAAAGCTTGTATTTACGTAGTTTGTTGTTTGTGGTTTTCCTATTTATTTTAGGACTATTGCATGAAGACTGGTTTCTATGAGGAAAGAACATGATGACTTAACCAAATGACCTTAGGGACAAGGGTGCTGGTAAAGCGAGAATTTACAAGGATAAACAAAACCAAAGCAACCTTATATGATCACATTAAGAGAGGTGAGATGAACTGCACCTCTAAGATAAAAAAAGACATGGAGAGACTTGCATGCTTCTGGAACCTTCCAAAAGATAGCCTTTAAACCAAGAATTATAATGATAAGAAACATTTAAATTCTTGAATATGTGAAACTTTCTTATGTTCGTTATTTTGATATATCAGTGAAGAACTAATACTTTAGTGATAAGGTATGCATCTTTAAAAATGGTGGAAGAAAATGAGGAGTTCAAGAGTTACAACCATATTCATTAATTTTTTGGATGCATAGATAGAGGGGAAAGTCCCTAAGCTTTAAAGTCAGTTATGGTAACTTAAAAAGGAAAGAAAAACATTTCATTCATGAACTATTATTAACTACCTACTATGGACTGGCTACATTCTTGTGGGAGGCTTAGAGCTAGAGAAAAATGAGTGGTCCCAGGACATAAATGGACAGAAGTCAGTGTATTTTCCTTGATATCTACATTTCTCAATGAATACAGGATGGCATAGAAACAACCTTTTTCCATTTTTCTTCCCATCAATAAATATTCTTGAAGTTTCCTTTCCTCCCTTCCATTTCATGTAACCTTAGATGCTTCTTTTCTCTGATAAGAAAATAAATAGGGAAACTGGATCCAAATCTTTTAACGTCGCCAGCATTACAACCTTCTGCTTTCAGCCAGATGGAATGGAATCCACTAGGCAATAACTTATTTTATTAATTTGGCAAGTCTGCCTAAAGACACTAAAAACACCAAAAAAAAATTGCAGACACAGAACTCACATTTGAAAAGAAAATAAGGCTTCCTATTGTAAAGACACACTTAACAACAATAATAGGCATACATTCTTTTACCTCTAGACTATATTACTAGTTTCTGTATAGAGTACTAGTTGCTAGGGAAGGAAACATCCAAGAGAAGGAGTATAAATTATGTACCAAAAGTTAATAGCAAAAAGTAAAAGCTGAATCTTATTTTAAAAATACTTACTATATGCAGCTCTAGGTAGTCACCCAGGCCTGAAGAACTGTCCACTCGCACCAATACAGCTTCTTTCTGCACAGTGCTAAACCCTATGGCCAGTCTGTCTGCTCGTGTGCTTGGCCGGTCATTAGGAGGCCACTTATATGTGATTTGTCCACCACCTTTGCTAAAGATATATGTTGTTCCAGCTGGAAAACAAAAACCAAAACCAATTAGTCCAAATATATCAAGTCCACACAAAACTATGGCAAAGTAAAAAACAAGTTGCAATCAAACGAACTCAAGAAAAAGGACAGAGTTGTTTAAAAAGAAACAGAAAAGGGGAGCAGATGTAGCTCAAGTGGTTGAGTGACTGCCTCCTATGTACGAGGTCCGGGGTTCAATTCCCGGTACCTCCTGAAAAGAAAAAAAAGAGAAAGAAATAGAAAGGAAGCTCAGTTTTTAATATACTCATGAAATCTACCAGCAGGTACTTCAGAATAAATGGCAGATTACTGCTTTTTCCACTTAGTGGTGCAAGCATGGAATGTAATGGGGTTTTAGTTCTTCCTGCCAGTTTTTAAGAAATATTTCAGTAGGAATCATTGACTTTGGATGCTTCCAAAAGCAGCAGAAACATACATCAACTTGTTTTTGAAACAAGAGCTGCATGCAGATGTGACAGGGTCATACAGTACAGTGGAGCAAATCGCTACAAATATGCTACGAATCAACTTTTATGGAGAAAGGGTCTATTCACATGTGACAGATGATAACTAATGGATGTACAGCCATAAGCTCCAGTAGTCATGTCAAGAAAATACAGATAATAGATCCCATCCATAGAAGTCATGTCTTATTTAACAAGCAATATCTAGTAGCTGTCAAACTATCCAGCATCATAAAAAGACCCATTTTTTCCCCAAAGTGAATATTAGGCTTATAGCACTAAGAATAATGCCATGGCTTCATTCAGTGAATGTTCAAATTCTACTTTATGGTGGTGATATCAGTAAAGTATCCATCTTAATTTAAAAGGAATTTTGTTTCAAACAAGTTTACTAAACACCAACACATTGAAGTCCTTTCTCATTGTACTACTGGCCTCTATCTTATTGAATGCTTTTGTAGTCAATGAATTCTTCGAGTCAAAGTATTTGGAAGGGACATGAAAAGGTATATATCAGAAAAGATCTTCCTCACTGAAAGGGGCCAGAGAAAAATCAATTCAGTTTTCCAGGAACAAACAAACATCAGGGAGAATTTTGGGGAGGGATGGGGATTATAGCCAATCCAATAACAAAGGATGCCAAAAGACATTTATTGTTGGCATACTATGTGCCAAACATGGTAAGAAAAGAAATAGGAAAGAAATAGGAGAGAATATTGAGTTAGGTTGCAAGACAATTTGTGTTACTAGAAAGACAGTTTCTACCAAGAGTAAAGCTTAGGTGCCTAAATTGTGTGTATATTCTCAAGATATCTCCACCCTAATTTCTATGTATTTCAAGTTTATCAATTAAATGAAGTTGATTTAATGGCATGTTTGTGCACATTTAGTCAGACAATTTATAATATCAATTTTTGTGGTCATTTTGTATATAGGAGCCAATCATTCTTTACATTTTTGTCTAAGACATTTCCATAGGCCCTTGAGAAATGCCAAAAACCTCTACAAAGTGCCTATTGATGCTGATGTTTAAAAAGGCCTTAGTATGTAGGCCTGCCCAAGAAACGTGTCAGGATAGTGTTGAATGTATATGTGATAAACTGGACTCTTGTTAATATGAAATAGTTTAGAGGCTTTACTCTTCTCTATTAATTTTTTTGGATACCATTGTATGAAACCAGTTATTCTGTCTCATATGAGAAAAGATAAGTTGTATTTCAAAGGAACCAGTAAGCATGCAAGCAAAGAAAATTCAGAATATCCATATTCAAATATTAGAAATAGCAGAGCTTTCCATAACCATTTATGTTATATATCGTGGCAAGCTTTTTCACCAGTATAACAGTAAGTGATTGTTATTTGATAAATATTTTTTATGTTCAGTAATTTTGGCAGGTGATTAAATATTAAATGCTTCAGGAAAGTCTTCACCAATTAAAAAGAGGACAAGAATTTGTAAAAGTACAGATTTCTTAATAGGAGGGATGTAGTGGTTATCTCTGAGCACTGGTTGCTATTTAACAATATAAAAACATACTTCAGAAGTCAGATAAATTTCCCAGAATCACCAGAGTAGTGTTGTAAAGTAATAATAGCATATATTACATACTTTTTAAAAATTTTTTACATTAAGGATCACTTCACAACTACTCTTTCATTTCTTCTCTACATTTGTATTGAAAGGAGGGCATTACTCCCCCCATTTTAAGTTCGAGGAAATTTAGTCATAAGAATTGAGTTGTTATCCAAAGTTAGAAAGTTAGTTAAGTGACAGAGCTGGCACTAAACCTGGTATCCAGATTCCTATTCTGCCATTTTTTTTAAAGTAGAGAGATGTTTCCATTATCATAACAAGACAGTTAAGAAAAAGTTTATTGGATATGTCAATCTGAATTTTCAAGGCAAACCGTCATCATATTCTAATGTCTCATATCTATAAAGTGACATTTGCACCTCATGATCATGTACTCTCCCTACACCTCACAATGCTTTTTGAAAAAGAAAAATAACACATGAATGTGAAATGAAAGCACATCTAATGTATGCAGAGTAACATTTGGTTTAGGGTCCACTTTTCAAACTATGGAACTATGAAAGATTCTAGTAGCTCAGCAACAGAACTTGCGGATACTAATTTAAATGATTACATTTTGAGGAACATAAATGTCACAGAACAAATATCATTATTCAAGATTAGATTTCATCCCATATTCCAGCTTCTTCCAATAAGTGTTAAAACTTGGCAAGTTTCAGGGACAACACCTAATATGCCCTGCTTACATGCCTTTCCAGTTCTTTAGGTTCACCAAAACAAAGCAAAAACAATTGCACCACTGTGTGCCAAACATTACATTTTTTACTAGTTTTCTTTTTTCCAGGCGTATCTGGAGAACAGCCTCCTCCCTTTTCTTCCCTATGAACAGAAGTGTATTGTATATATTCATCTGTACAATGCCAGATAGAGAGAATTACATGGCCAGCTCCCACACAGCTCTCTCCCTACCTCTATAAGCACTGTGGCCTTCTTTTAAAAAATCAGTTTGGGTCAAACTCTATAAAATCTCCTATGTTCCTAAAGCTCTCCTTCATCAAGCTAAAAAATTACCATATAGCTCATTCTGCAAAAAAAAATGCTACTGTAAAAATATGAGGATACTCCCACAATCAAATACAGTGCAGCAGATGACTAAATTTCAAAATCTGCTTCATATAACAAGCATCTTTTTGAACCAAGAACATGATGTGTTCACTGTAATAAAATAGCTTAGAAATTAAGAATGCAAGCTCTGGATTCAAACAGAAATGGGTTCAAAAACCAACTGTATCGTTTGCTGGCTATATGACCTTGACCAAATTATTTATTCTCTCTAAGCCTCAGGTTTCCTATACGGAAAAAAAAAATGGAGATAGCAACAGTTTCTACCTCTTAGAGCTTGTACAGGAATTAAATGAGTTATTTCACAGTAACTCTTCAGTCCAGTTACTGGCATATGTTAACTTTTGTGTATATGTTTGTGTATGTGTGTCCAGCGAAAATGTAAAACTGAGTAACACTGAAACCTTGTTGTTTAATTTTGATGCATTCCAAATTTGTGTTCAAACGAAATGCCTCTTTTAAAAAACGACTTTCCAACTTCTCAGTTTTCACTCATTTTTTTCAGTATTATTCCTTGGAAAATTAGCACATCATTTTTTTCCAGATACACCCATTATATTATTATTTACATTCACTAATAGTTGCCAATGGAATGGGAACTCTCATGAGAAAAACAATATTAGTCCACCACCATAACTCAACTAGCATGGTAAAGTTTCTAGCATGATGCAAAAATTTTCGTTTTGACTACTGAATAATGAAGAAAGTTTGCACAAATGAACTGAAATTTAATTTTATTATTTATTTATTTTTAAAGAAAGAAGTTTTTTTTTAATTGTATAAGCAAATTCAATGAGGGGCAGTAATACATCTTAATTGCAGCTCCAAGCATTTTTTCAATATGAAGAGGAGCATGGAGGAATGTGTCACCTTCATTATTTATGCATGTTTCTATATGGCAAGTACTAGCACATCAGTGCCTTGACTACTAATGGATTTACTTCAAATTAACCTTGACACCTATCACATCATTGAATGTATGGATGACTCAAACTTAAAATGGTTTTCAGCAATCTCCACATTTAAGTTGTGCAGCAAGTCTAGATTACTCACTCTAAATTCACTAACAAAGCTGGCTCCATCAGATGCAAATTTGGCTGTGTCAACATACTTTACACTGTAATAAATGTTTGCAGAAATTATACATGGGCTCTCATTTCCAATGTTTGAACTGCCAATGATGTTATAATAACTTTCTTTCAGATTTTACTTGAATACTATTTATATAAAGGGTTCTCTCCCCTCCTCCTTTTTGTCTGCAATCTCTTCCCTAAATACGCCCATTTCAGCTCACTTTGTTTCTGCAAAGGCTAATATATTTCCCCAAAAGGACTCAATCTTTCTGAAAAAGAAAACCAAACAGCATGTACAGGTCTGCTTGATTATTGCTTGCTCTGGAGCCATGCTAAATGGCCAATAATATAATTAATTTCTGAATAGATTAGACTTCTAACACATAAGTATATGAATAAAAGGTTATTTCCTGAAAACCTATAATTCTTCAGATGTCATCCTGTAACCAACATGAAACATTCAGGCCATTATGATTCTATTAAACATAACAAGGATATAACAGTTTTTCCATGAAAATTTCCTAGGCAGTCAGATGGAAATTAAAAGCAAAACAATTATAAATAAGAGAAGCTTTTATTCCTCCTACAGCCTTCTCAAGTGGGTGTTGTTAAAGTTAAATTTTCTGAACTCTTGCTACCAATGTGGAGGCATTCTTTGGAGTAAAGTTCATAAAAAGCAAAAGCAGTGAGAAGACCACCTTGTATACAAAGGAAATCTGAGGCTTTGAACCTGGGGATCAGAGATGCATAAGACGAATCTTTATGATATTACTATAATTATTTTTATTCTGCAGTGGAAGGGTCTTATGACTTTTTGGCAGTGGCATCTCTTCCTGCCCTTAGCAGTGGAATTAAATATTGACTACAAAAGAGCATGTGGCTATTTTGAACTATTTGCACTGCATGGTTATAATAATCAGAGGGTAAGAGACACACAATAAAATTCATCATTTTAGACTAAAACCATTTACTGGTTATTTTGGCCTGCAACTGGATGGAATATTAGTTTTCATCTCAGAAGTCATATAAGACTAAACTCTACTAAACTCTCAATGCCTAGGCATTCACAATGGAATGCACATTCTTCTCTCAAAGTGACTTTTACTTCACTGGCCTGTGCTTCTCTGCTACATCTGGCTTCCCTTTCAGTCCTGCTTCCCAGTCTCATTCCAGCCAAAGTGAATTTTCTCTTGTTAACATCTACTGAACTTATTTTTAACCTGTTAGGTAATAGGTAATACGTCAGAGTTGTCTTTCATTGAAATTTCCATTTTGAAAATATGCATCATGAAGATAGGGACCTTGCTTTAATTATTGGTATCCTGATCAGACCTATGCGTTTTTATTCATTTATTAATCATTAATGAGCACCTAATGCATGTGTCAGTCAGTCAGGACTGCTGACACAATGATAAGGAACACAAGGCTCCTGATACTCAGGTGAGTAGGGAAAGGATTTATTTATATGATCCAGTCTATGCCTACACCCATTAGCAAGACTGAGTGTCTGCAGCTGTATAAGAAATTTGAATAATTTCACCACTCAAATACAATAAACTCAGATGAGGGCATGGATTGCCTAGATTACCCTGATATTGAATACTATGCTCTAATTCATGATGTCTGTGTGAGAGCTGACTGTGGTTCCTGAGACTCTTCGGCACTTCAACCAAGTAGTGATGATCCTAAGAGAGTCAGACAAGATCCCAGTTTGCTTGAAAAACCTAGCCCGATCTATATTTTTTACAGTGAAGATCTGGATATAGCTTGCCAACCCTGAGCATTTAGGAATTCATTAATCACCAGAGAAATCCAGAAGAGCACACCTTGACCAAGTGGTCAGAGTTAACATCACCAAGTAATGAGACAAATCGATTTCAGATCCTCCGTATATCATGCTCTTAGAAGGGCACATCATCATTCCTCTGCCTTTTTGCAAAAAATGCAGAGCCTCAGTGTAATAAGAAAACATACAACAAACCCAAACTGAGGGACAGTCTACAAAATAATTAGCAGGACTCTTCAAAGTTTTGAGATGCAGAGTGTATGAGGAAAGTTTTGAGACACCCAGTGTAGGAGGAACTGTCCCAGATTGGAGAAGACGAAAGAGACCTGACATCTGCATGCAATGTGAGATCTTTACTTGGATCTTGAACCAGCAAAAAAAAAAAAAGGGGGGGGGGGAGTATTCATGGGACCATTGGCAAAGTTGAATACAGTCTGTAGGTTAATTAATAATATTGAATCAATAGTAATTTCCTGTTTTCAAGCTTTGTGCTTTGAGTATATTAAGATGTCAACATTTGGGGAAGTTGGCTGAAGAGCTTAAGGGAACTGTTTTATTTTTGCAAATTTTTTAAAACCTAAAATTATTTCAAAATATTTTTTTAAAAATATATGTATTAATCATCAAGAGCAATTTAGAATTGGAATAAGGTCATTGGCCATGGGTATCTGTGCAAAAGAGGTAGCTTAGAAAACTTCTAGTTCTTGAAATGAATTGTAATTGGAATTTTGTTTGACTATGAGAGCCTGAGAGCCTTTATAGGTAGGCAGAAGACTTAGTTTGTAGTCTACATATGAGAAATTTCTTTTAAAAAGAGCTCGTATAGGGAACCGGCTGTAGCTCAGTTGGTAGGGCTCCGATTTACCACATGGGAGGCCCCAGGTTCGGTTCCTGGGGCCTGCTCGAGCAGGCAGACCTCCTCGAAAAGGCAAGCCGCCTCGAGAAGGCAAGCCACCACGGGCAGGGCAAGCCCCTGCGAGCAGGGCAAGCCGCTGCATGGTGAGCTGACTCAGCGAGTCGCCGCAGCAAGGGGGAGACAAGCAGACACAGAAGAACACAAAAATGAACACAGCAAGAACAAGCAGAAAGGGGGGGATACATAATAAATAAAAAATAAATCTTTAAAAAAAAGAGCTCATATAAACAAACCATTATTATGCCTTTAAAGTTAAGATATTCTGAAAGTTAAGATTAAAATAAGTAGTCCAGCCAAATCTGGGATCAGTTTGTCCACGGTAGACCAGATTTATCCATGTATTAATTCATTTAACAGAACAGGACATTTTAATTATCATTGAAATTCTTATGAAATGGTTTCCCAGTCTTAAAATCATATAGTACACAGCTTTGAGTCAAAAGACATTTGACCAAACTTGTGATTAGGACTTGTTCTCACATTAGCATGAGAAGTACGACTAATTCTCTCCACAAATGTGGAATTTAAAAAGGACATTAGTGTCATGGAGAGGCATAAGAAAATAGTGTAAATACTAACAAATGTTTTTCCAATATTGCTGATATTTGCATGTAACGAAGTTAGTACACATTGTGGTTGTGGTTAAACAGATGAGTCAAAAGACTGAGGATGGTGGTAATTATGGAGGGAGGTTTCATTTCTCTTCTAATAAAACAAGAAAAAAAAATCCTGCTTGAGATTATTTTCAGATATTGCTTGAAAGACTGAAAGGCCAGATGGCTTAATGAGGAGATAAAGGAAAGACTCTAAATCAAAACAAGGAGTGGGCTTCTTTGACAAAGAAAAATATGTTGAGACAACAGCAGAAGGATGCACTGGAGATAGGGAATACAAAGGCAGTAAAACAGCATAATTTAAGGGGAAAAAACAGATGTATACTCAATAAACATTAATTGAGCATCTACTATGTATAAAGCACCATGCTAGACCCTGGAGGCAATAGAAAGGTATATGCCAAAGCTCTGGAATCCAGCTTTTCCCCAACTGTCACTACCCATCGAATTAGCACTTTTGAAAATGGTTGAGAAAAATCTGTAGGACAAAGAGGGAGGGGCACTATTAAGGGGTGAAGTAGGATTTAAACTCAAAACAACCAACAGAGCTAGAGTCATTCTAAAGTTAAAAGTTTAATTCAAAGTAAATTGGCTACTGTATTCAAATGAAGTTTGCATGCCATCTGCCTTTGAAGTCACTTAAATTAAGTTTTATGGCTCTTGTGGGAAAGAGAGGACCTTTCTAGCTCAGTATAGTCTGTCTCCTTACAACTATCAATCACTAATTAGAATTAATTATTAAGACTGTGATTCCTTTTTTTTTTCTTCAAGTATTCTAAATCATTTCTCAAAGGATGAAACGACTTTCTGTTTCTTCTTTGGTATATTGAAGTCATAGTCATATGACTTTGTGGTAGATGCTACTGATGTTATAATTTTAGTTAGATGTGTAACAATAATGCCATCTAAAAGCTACATTTAACCAAGAGAGCAGTATTTTTGGAACAGCAGGCAGTATAAAAGTGCTTTGTGAATATTAACATATTCTCACAAATTAGTTTGCACTCATTATCATAAGCAATTACTTACTGTTTAGATGCAGCTCCTATTAAATTGGCAAGCAATTTGCAAGAATTAAAACAACATAGAGAACTTTACTGAGACATATGATGATGCCAGGTTCACAGGCCATGTACCAAACATGGTTGCACATTGGACATATTCGGCATTCACAGTAGTTGGTTGGCTAAACGGGCTTTTAATGCAATATAATTTTGTAACTCTTGTTATACATATCAATAGAATTGTGCATATGGGACATGGAGAGGTGTTTAAAAATAGCCTGGAGAGAAAGTGGGAAGTCTTTGTTTTATAAGAATAAACTAGCTGTCAGTCTTACTAAATTTTGGAGCTTCAATAACCCACTGCATTTGTCTTGCACATTTTGGTGCTATCCAAGTCTTCCCTTTCATGAAATTTCTGCTATTTGCTCATTCTCTCCTTTTATGTCTGTAATGGAGACAACTGATGTATCAGGGATACATTTCACCTTCTTTATAAGAGAACTTTGGAGTTTTAGCTGGGCACACAGCTATCCGACTAGATCTTACATTGTCACTCTATTCTGCAGCTTGGTGGGGCCACAAGACTAAGTTCTGGCCAATGATATAAGGGCAAAAGTGCCATTCTTCCAATTCAGATCCTAACATTTACCTGCAGGTCTCCTTCTCCTTTCCCTCTTTCTTCTTGATGAGTGATGATAAAAACAGAGCCAACGGCCTTAGGTCCAGAACCAATGGAAGCCACCGGTTAGGAATTGTACTGTCCTAGCTTGGAACCACTAACCTTGAGCTACCATATGAGCAAAAAACAATCTTACATTTTTGTTCACATCTGTGTAACTGGGATCTCACTTTTACAGCAATGGATGTTTATATATCCTTTAAAACAAAATGACAAAAATATTTCGCTTTTTTTCCCCATCTTCATGATATATAAGTAAATTTGAAAGAGAAGCTATAATGATCACTATTTCACAAATTTTTTGAAAAACTGGTGTTCATAGAAGTAAAATAACTTGTCTATGGCCACAAAGTAATGTGAAATTTTTCCTATCAAAACCTTCCAGGCTTTTTATACAAAGCTAATGTTAATCAGCCAGGTGGATTCAATGGTAGGCCATGGGTTTTCATGCATTTACCCCATTCCTCAATTTTTAAATGTAAAAATAAACTGGCATACGTTTGCAAAGCATGATCAAAGGTGTTGCCTATGACCCTGAAACAAAGTGAAATTAACTCACCCAAATTGGTCATCTAACCCATAACCCATTACTCATATGAGTCTGTCACCTAAACTAACCAGCCACAGAAAGAGCAATATTAGGCCAGTCAAAATTAAAAAGGAGGGAAGTGTTTCTTTATCCGAGTTTCATTTCATCATTGTCAGAGAAAAATCTCTACTTCTACACAGAAAGTAAACAATATACTACTGGGAAGCTTAATGATGACAAATTTGGATAAATTTTGTTTGGAGGTATTTTTGTGCACTAATCATAATGTTAAATAATATTTGATAGCAACATTGTGAGGAATATTCTCCTAGAGTAAATTTTAAGACATACAACTTTTACAGCAAAGCAATGAGTATTCTATCTACATTTCCTGAGAATAGTGAAAGCGAAAACAGTACTTTATATATAAACAAATATACAATAATCAAAATAGAGTAAATTCTCCCTGCTAGTATTATATTGGTTTTATATTGGTTTGTCTTCACAACTAATATTCTCATTGTTTCTTGTAAATTCCTCAGAACCTGGAATACTCACTAGGTTCTTTGCAGATACATAACAATATCTGACATGGTGAATACAACAAATACACAATATCAAAACTATTTTGATGATATCTTTATTTTCATTTGACGTTTATCATCAAGCATCTCTGTACTATAGATATAACAAAGGACTTCGTAATGGGAAGTTGGATAGCAAAGTAAACTATAATGTTTTAAAATCTGTATATCAGTAACTTTCCCCAATATCCAAAAAGAACTATAATTTAGAAAATTATGAGTGCTACAAACTGAGAAAAAAAAAAGACTATTCAAAAAAAAAATCTAGTAGGTTATTATTTTTCTCTTCAAAATTGACATGTGGACTAGACAGAACTTTTTTACAGTGATACTTTCATGATTTAAGCTGCCTTTTGTCTGTTATTTTATTTTTTGAATATGAAATAAAGTTTGAATAAAAAAAATTCCCCAGGAAAAAAATTTACATGTAGAAAAAAACACAAAGTCTTAAGTTTCTATTGATATATTCACTACATCATAAGTTAGGTCAGAGTACGTATTTGTGTGTATTTGTGTAATCATATGCACTTAAACATTTCCTTCTCTAACTTTAATGGGTGTATATTTACAAATGATATAGAATGAAGGCTATATAAAAATGTATCTCAGGAAAGAAAATAATGGGCTGTGTTCTCTGGTCAGAAAAGGTGAGATGTGGATAACTGATACTGAACTGGGGAAAAGGTAAGTTATAATAGCAAAGCAAACCAAATGAAAAATCCAAGAATAATGAAACATTCCTTTGCAGAACGACCTAAAATAAATATTTTTTAGTGTTATCCGTTGTAACTGTTTGATATTATGAATTCCAAAAATAGATATTGGATTATGTTTGTGAACTGGTCTTTTCTCTGGGCGTATTCGATTATATTGGATTCATAGGTTTCACTTTTAGTTGATTAAATAATGCTTAAGGCTTTGATTGGGCCACGTAAGTAGGACGTTGAGTTCCGGCCCACCAAGGGGGTAGGGACTCACAGAGAAACCGCACTGCAAAGAAGAAAGTTGGAGTTTTAATGCTGGAGCCTGGGGAAGTAAATACACAGAGAAACAGATACATGAGGAAAGAGAGACAGAGGAAGTAAATACACAGAGAAGCAAATATGTGAGGAAAGAGGCCCCAGGAAGAGGGACGAGCCATTGGCCTGAAAGTCTAAAGCTGACCTTGTGGAGAGAGCAGAGCAGCTGAGCCCAGAGAGAAAGGAGCCCTGGGAAGAGAGGAACCCAGGAAGCCTGAACCCTTGGCAGACTTCAGCAGCCCTCTTGCTTTAACACATGGCAACAGACTTTGGTGAAGAAAGTAACTTAGGTTTTATGGCCTGGTAACTGTAAGCTTCTACCCCAAATAAATACCCTTTATAAAAGCCAACAGATTTTTGGTATTTTGCATCAGCACCTCTCTGGCTGACTAATACACTCATTCAGACACTTTCAATACCAAAATGAACAAGCTCTAAAACAAAGAAAATTTCTGAAGCTGGGAGTCCCTTTCTTACGCAAGTAAAGATCTAAAATAAGTATAAAGGAATATTTTAAAGGATGGAAAAGTAAAACTTTTTTTCCCACAAAATGTTACTTTTTTTACTAGTAATAGGGAAATTCTCATATTGGGAAATTTTCTCTGGCATTGTTATTCTTCTGCCATAATAATATTTGTAAGCAATACTTACTTAATCCCACATACTATATTATCCAGTTCAAGGTGTAGATTCCCAAAATAGCACAACCAATTTACCTTTCAATCCCACTACCTACATAAAATCAAAACTCATACTGTCCACACCTTTGAGTAAGATGTACGGAATGGATTCAGAATCAGAAATGACAGCTTCCACTGTAATTATACTGGACATTCATCAATAATCTGATCAAAAGTTTCTACGCCCATAGAAAGGTGATAATATGCTGGATGAATGTGCTAGGAAATGCACAAAACAATTCCCCTTCTACAAGTAGCCTTGTCACTCACCCTGGAGAAACTAGTGGCCATGTCTAGGTCACAGGGAGTCTTTTTCCTTATCCCAAACCTTTGTACTCCCAAGAGCTTATGCTCATACTCTTCCCAGATCATCTTCAACATGGCAAAGAGAATCATGCTAAGGAGGATGGGGTTTATACTAAAGCAAAAATACAGCCATGTAGAGGGAATTCATTGGGGAAATAATGTGATCAGTTTTGAGTTTTAGGAAGACTGTCATGGCCTCTGTGGAAAACGGAATGGATGGGGAGAAGCTAAGGCAAAGAGGTCCATCAGAAGATTATTTCACAAAAAAGAAGAATAAAATTATAATGACCTAAACTAAGATAATTTGACAATGCAGATGGAGAGAAGTAGATAGATTTGTGAAACATAAAGTAATATTATAAGAACTTTCTATGATTGATTGGATGAGGGGAAGGAAAGAAGGAGAAACCAGAGATTTCCTAGGTTTCTTTCTTAGCAAGGGAGTGGATGCTATGCCATTCACTAAAAAGGAAACATCCGGGGAGGAGCAGAATGAGTGAGGAATGTAATGATTTTGCTATGTTGAATGTATTCATCTTATTTCAGGTAAGAATATTGTATCATCTTCACAGTCCTGTAATACTTAGGACACTGGCATGTATATGGAAGATGTTTTTCAGTATCCTGCTGATCAATCAAACACATAAGTTTTTAAAGGGATGTTCAAATGAAAGCTGTCTGTGCTTTTTCTTATAATAATTCTTGCAAGTCATAAACACGACTAACTTGTATTTCCTCATTTCCTTTAAGTATTATCCAAATGTAATATTTAACTTTAAATAAGACTTTTCCATGAAACCCATCTGAATTGGCTACTACATTTGTCATCTGAACATTTGCAGTGTTTCCTTTGTCCCAATAATATTAAGAAACTGCTTATGGAAAAGGCTTAACTGTAATTGTCAGCATGTCTTTTGCTCGATTGCTACTGGGTCCTTTGCACATATTTATTTGGTTAACCTAGTGTGCCTTGTTGATTAGCTTCCTATGTTCATCAAGATTTTATCAACCGTTTTCTACATGCAGAGCACTTTATTAAGTCAGGGTTTGTTGGTTTACCAGTTATGCTGCATAGGTGAGCAACAGGGTCAAATGTAATGATGCTAGCTAAGCTCAGGCTCAAATCCCTGCACCTGCAGGTAAAGTTGGGTTATCTGCATTTCTTGCACCTTTCAATAACGGAAGGATGGGTGGACTGATGGAATCTACTACTCTTGGAAGGTATGCTGTGTACACTAGTAACTCTGCTGACCCTCAGTATAAAATATTTTAAAGGCTTTCCCTGAGAAATAAATTTAGGTAGTCATTCAGTATCACAATCGTGCCTTTCATCTACTAGGTTCTCAGTCTCCTAAAGCATAGTAGATATGGCTAACCACAGCCCATACAATGTCTTTACGGCAAATTAGAAAAAGGCAAACCTGCCTTAAAATGCTTTAATTCTACCTGTTGAAAAATTGTCATAGTACACTGATTTTTTTCAGAACAGAAAATGTGCATGCCATTTCCTAGAACATATCATACTAAATATACAACTATATAGGGGCAATGATGTGAGCAGAATCACTTTCACAAGCGTACAACCCACACAAGCAGACAGGGCAGCCCTTTAGTGAGACATGGGAAACTTTAGGGCTTGGCTTAAGGGGGAAGTTCAACTCATGTTGGATGGACCCTATTGTTCTGTAGACTACAACAACGTTCTTCGTGGGGAAAGAAATGCAAGAGACACCAGAAAGATCCATAATTCTTATTCAAACACTTTCTTTGATGCTTAGCAAACAGCAGTGGCAAAGGAAGTTCAAGCTTTTTCTTGGAAAGAAGCAATTTTACACAGTTGAAACAAGATCAGTCACAGACCTAACTTGTGGAAATGAAATCCCTGAAAAGAAAGACAATGCCAGAGTAGCGCTAATCCAAGGGGCATGAAAAACTAAACCACAGTAGTAGCCTAAGCCATATAGTTGGAGCACAGATTTCAGCAAGACAAAATTGTTACTTGAAAAAATGAGACACTGAGTATTCTTGAGAGATCCCGTCTCTTCCCTATTCCTCTATGGCTGCTCCAAAGTATAGATTCAATTTTGAGGCAGGTTAAACTGGGGGCCCAAGTGGGACTCTACTGTTAATGAATTTTGTACAATCTTTTCAACTGAAAAAAAGAACACCTCAAAAAGATTTGATGGGCTTTACTGAATTTTTTCAACTTTGTCTCCTAGGTTTATTTCAGGTCTTGGTGTAGACAATCAGACTGCTAATTAAACTGTTAACTCTTTATTCTAATCTGCACAGCTTTGAGCATTTATGTTAACTCTGAAGCCTGAAGAACACCGATTTTCCATAGATATTGAGGGGAATGAAATGCACATTTCTCTAAGCCAAATTTGGCCTTGCAAATGAAGTCACGTGCACTAACTTCCAAAATATTTAATGATTTTTTTCCAGACTTTAACAATTTATGCAACAAGAGAAGACTCCAAGGTAAGGCCAGAGAGGTTCATTTTTCCTGGAGTTAAATTGAAAGGTAGCAGAATGAAAGTTCCTCCCTGACTCTTGAAAACAGCAAGATTACTTTCTAGCCAGTGGTGAAGTTGACACAGAGTAAAGTACTGGCTAAAATGAAGGAAATGTCCTGAAGTCCAGGCGCCTCCAGAGATTTAAGCTGCAGGACATACTGTACTCCATGAGACAGTAATGTCCCTTAGGTTAATGTATAAAAGGAATACATGTGCTGCATTTAAAAATGAACAAGAAAAGCAGCAAATTCAATCCCAGACAGATTCCTTTAATTTTGGAAATATATACTAAAATATATTAAAAATAGGTAAAAACACTCTACCTTTTTAATATAAAGTGGATCCTTTACCTCTCTCACCAAAGCAAGGTATGCACTTTGAATTAATAAATTCTTCCTGTTCTATGTGGAAATGAGGGGAAATAATATTGCAGATGAACACAGTTAAAAAGTCATCATGTAATGTCACCTGTAATATTCCTTAAATCAGGAAGGTATAGATCTGTTCCAAATACATTGCTCTGTGACCTTGCCAAAATTGTTGAATCTGTCCGGTAATCCTTATTTTTCTCTTCTGAAAATAAGGTAGTTATCCTAGGCAATCTCCATGGTCATTACCAATTCTATGCTCTGAGTTTAAAATATCACTCCACTAAAGCCAGCATTAACCTTGAACGGATCCCAGTGTACACAGTATTGCCCAATTAACACGAACATGAAGTAGGGAGTCACATTTACCAGTGAGGTATGGTAGCAGAGAACATGCAATGAGTTCCTTGGATGGAAACTTTGTTTCTTTCTTATTTGACTTTAAACAATAGAATTTTGTATTATTGACTTTACACAATATTTGTAGAGGTTTGCTACATTTTATTGTAATGAAATACTTGTCTGTGATATTCTATTTCATGTAATAATTCTTTCTATGATTACGAAAAATTAAGAGATAAATACAGAAAAAATGAATAGTATTTGCTGAGCATTGTGAGCAGTTAGTGTTTTTATTTCCTGAAAGCATTATACCCTGCATGATTGGTAGAGTAACTTCACCCAAAATCAATACAAGACAATAGCCACAGAAATGAGAGTCCAAATGAGTTCCAGATTTATTAAAATGTAGTTACCAATTACTGAGGTCTTCTCAGTCTAAAATCTATAATTACTGCAGTTACTACTAAAAAGGTTGGATTAAATTGTATTAAGCAAAATCCACCCTGCCTGATTTGTTTTGTGAAAACATGTTAAGATAATTCCTACTTAGAAGAGCAGAATCATTCCAAGCTGGAATTATTATCAGCCTTGGTAGGTTCTATTGTCACAAATATGACTCAGATCTAGAAAGGGATTCATTATCCTATTCCAGCAGTCAATTTGGGTTGTAAAAATACCAGGAAAAGTGAAAGCATATCAGATGCAGGTGTAGATGCACTGATATTTTTTTAAATCTTTCTAGCTGAGAAAGAAGAATGGGCATCAACTCAATGGTTCAAAGCTTATTAATTCTTACTTTAAGGTAATCTTGTAAATATTCACCAAGCCCATCGCCATTTGCTTGTTCTTTGTTTTGTTTTGAGTTTTCTTTTTGTTTTTGTTTTTTTTCTTTCAGCCTGGAATTTAAAGACTTTTTCAGACACCCTGTTAAATCATTACTGTGCTCATTCCTGGTGGATTAATGGCACCTGGTGAAATGCCATTAAACCTTTCACACCACAGGGTAGAAAACCATGTTCTCTTCTGAGGTACAAGACAGTACCCTACACGCTGGCTGAATTTCATTTATCATGTTGACTTTTCTTTCAAGCACTGGTTGGAGGCTAACTGGCAATGTGATGATCATTTTTACCAAGGGTGGGGGTAGAGGGGGAGGGACAGCAAATGACCTGTCCGAGGTCAGAAAGTTAGTAAGCAGGAAAAACGTTTAGGAAACCCTTTAGAGATTTATTTCTGCTTTTAAAAGTCTGCCTTTCACACAACGATCCCATATTAAAGCAATGAAAATTAATGAATCTATTGTAATATGGCATCAGTTTACACTCAACAAATGTTGAATGTATGTATATATTTTTATAATGGCTTTAGGACTATCTCCACTACTTATCTATCTGAAGATTCCAAATGAAACAAATCATTATATACTGACAACTTTCAATTCTTCAAACACATAATGAAAATTATGATTTGGAACATTCATATGTTATACAAAATTGGTTGAATTATAATTTGTTGTTAAATGATATTTGTTGCAGAAATTGTAATAAAAAAAAGTAGAGAAATGCAGAGATCAGGGACTTAAAAAAATATGAGGGAAATTTTCAATGGTTTGGCTACTGGCAATGAAAGAAATAAGAACCGCAGCACTGGACCAAGAAAGCAGAGTGTGCATCCTCTGGAGGTCCAACAAGCCATCCCTGCCTCCAGTCTTCACACCCAGTTCAACAATGCAGCTTGTTTAGAGGATGCGGGCGACATCCACAGACAATCAAGATACCTTTGTAACAGTCTACTGATTGGATGGTTTGTCTTGGGACCAGTATAGACCAGGACTGGTCTAGAGGTTGCTGTTTTGGTTTGGAGACCAGTTAGCAAGTCACAGTATGTGAAATCAAAGATCTATTACTGCTTTCATCTTTCTCAAGTTCAAGATCACAAAGGTGCTTAAGATTTTATGAACCTGGTCTGTTGAGTGAAGCTTTCAACTTGCTATATATCTTCTAATGTCCTACTATGGCTTGGGTGGGAAGTGAGTTCTACCTTACACAGTTGGGCAATTATAAAAAAAGGAGCAGATTTATCAAGTAAGGCTAATATGGCAGTAAGGTGTACATTTAAACCAGTTTTTCAACAATAAGATTTGGGTTTATATCTTTTCCTTAAAGGGAAGAGATGAAAAAACTCCCTAGTGATTTAAAAAGAAAGAAAGGAAGGAAATCAGCTTCCATCAAACACATGCACATATAGAGTACAAACAGAACAGATAACATTGTATAACAGTCACTAGGTCTCTAGAGATCCATTAACATTTCATATCTGCGGAAAGTAGCCAGTCACTCCTAAAAAAAGAAAGCATTTTCAAAGCAAGATCCAAGAAGGAGTAAATGACAAAGCTATCATTTGGAGAGAAGGTAAATTACGGTCAGACAGGTGGAGAAATAAAGAGAAAATATCACGCATTTCCATAAGCAGAAAGAGGAAATCAACAGTAGAAAAAGAAACATAAATAATAATAAATCAATGCAAGCAGGTCATTGCAAAGGAGACTGTCAAGTATTCCAGCAGAAGGATAATTTCCCTGAGTGGCATGGTGAAATGGAGAAACTCCCCTAGAATATTAGAGCAGAGCTATCTTTTAATAGTCTTAAGAGATTTTTAGTGTTCTATACACATGACTGGATGAACATTGAGGATACATTTCAGGACAGAGCTCTTTCTTGAAGTCCCTGCTTCTGGAGACAAGAACTGAGGCCAAGACCATGAGTTACGTCTCATATCAGAATCACAAAGCTCCTTTCTTTGGAAGAATTCTATCACTAGGACCAGTAAAAGTTTGTCCAAATCTTTGTGATATTTTGCCTGGGAAATCATATCTTCTCAAGAAACCAAGGAAGAAAGGAGAATTAGAGCAATTGGTGAGATAGAGTAAAAAAAGCACGTATATATTTTTCAGAGAAAACAATTTCCAGACTAATGTTATCCAAAAAAATTGCCTGAAAGGAAAATTATACTATCCATTATAACCCTGGGCTCCTACAAAACAATGACACTTGCAACACAGACTTTTTCAGGTCCAGTCAATATGCATGGGCTATTGTCACACAAAGACTACAGAAACTTCTCCTCCGTTCCTGGGGGATTTATTCTCGGGAACGGACTACTCACCATTTCTAGGTCACCAGGTATTGAGGGTAAATTCACCCTTTGGTAAAAAAAAGACTTAGATGAGGAAAACAAACAACGAAAACAATCTGTTCTCATATCTGATGTGGAATTCCTAGGAACTAGCAACTTCTGGCTAACCCATACGAGTAAGACCAGAGAATGAGAAAAGAGCAGTTATTTTCTATGTGAGAGTAAACCTCTCAATATATGCTGCTGGAACACATCAGAAGAGACTAGTCCAAGAGTTTTAGTATGAAGGGGGACTCAGTGACAGCACTGCCAATCTCTTCTTCACTTCAAAGCACTCATGTGAATAAATCATGCACAGTCAAGGTCTGCATAGTTCCATCACATCACAACATGAGTGAGTCTCTGCAAATAATGTCCATCGGGATTCTGTTGGCCTAGACTCCTCGTTTCTGACTCATTGTTGGGAAACTCCCTCGAATAGCAATGTGCAAGAAGGGAAAAATACAGGAACCAAAAATAAGAACTAGACAATTCACCGGGAACCCCTTTTACAAAAAGGGAAGACTCACTGCCACAGTCAAAATAACTGGAAAACATATGAAGGAAGTTCCACAGCAGTGCATTTAATTATTAAGGACTTTTCCTAATGAAAATCGGGAATATTATTCTATTCCCATAAAAAGGCTCAAGTTTTCACCTTGCAAACACATGTGATGCCTAAGTATGATGTCAGAGAAGGTTACTGTTCCACATAATATGACCTCCTCACCATGCTCACTTGGGCTTTTAAAAAAATCACATTACTTAGGAGTCATAGAAGCCAACATTCCACATTCTGAAATGATTGATTTGACTTAAGGTT
>PVKH010002073.1:0-28232 GCA_004027955.1 Chaetophractus vellerosus
CTCCTTATGGATTGAGGGTAGGCAGCTGGCACCTGGCAAGTTTCACATTCACCCTGTGTCCTTCTGGTAAGGCAGGGGCAGTGCATCATTTGTAGGTTCAGGGATTTTCCTGGTTGCTAGAGTTTACCATCAGGTGTTCTTGGGTCAGTTTGTTATCAAGGAGTGAGAATGATGCAGCCAAAGCTCTTGTGTGGCTGAGTATTGGCCAGGTGGGCCTGTGGCAGTCACTCTGAGTTTATTATTTTATTTTTTATTTTTGTTACATATCCCCCCCCCTTTCTGCTTGCTCTTGCTGTGTGTCCATTCTTCTGTGTTTTTTTTCTATGTCTGTTTCTTGTCTCCCCCCATCTTTGTGGTGACATGCCGAGTCAGCCCTCCGCGGAGGCAGCTCGCTCTGTTAGTGGGTGGCTCCATTCCATTTTTTTTCCACTGGTGGCTCTGCTCCATGTTTTGTGGGCAGCAGTGCTCCGTGTTTTGTGGGCTTCCCGGCTTCTGCACTTCGCAGGCAGCAGCTCCATGTTTCACGGGTGACTTTGCCATGCCCGTGGGGGCTCCGCCCTGCCTGTGGTGGCTTTTTTGTCTTGCCCATGGTGGCTTTGCCCCACCCACGGTGGCTTGCTTTTCTCAAGGCTGTCTGCCCACTCAGAGAGGTCCCCAGGAACCAAACCCGGGGCCTCCCATGTGGTATACCGGCACTCTTATCCGCTGAGCTATCTAGCTGGCCCCATACACTCTGAGTTTAGAGGTTAATATACAGCCATGGCAACAGTTGGGTGGGAGATTGGGCCATGGTGAGGTCAGAGGGAGGAGGCTGATGAACGCAGTGTCATGGTTTGGGGGTGTCTAGGATTCATAATTCTGGTTTGCTGGTTAAGACTGAAGACAGACTGAGCAATAAAGGATAGTGGATTGGAAGCAGATGTGGCTCAAGTGGTTGGGCATCCATTTACCATATGGAAGGACCTGGGTTTGATCCCTGGGACCTCCTGATGAAAAAAAGGTGAGTGGGTGAACCAGGCCCACGTGGTTAGCCAGACCTGTGCAGACACATGGCAGCCATGCAGCAAGATGGTGATGCAACAAAAGAGAGACACAGGGGAGCATTAAGGCAAGACACATGAGAAACCATGAACTGAGACTGCACAAGTGACAGGGTGCCTCTCTCCCACATTGGAGGTCCCTAGGATTGAATCCTGGTGAAGCCTAGAGGAGAAAAATGAGAAATGGAAGGCAAGTAAAAGACACAGATCACCCAGCAAATGGACACTGACAGCAAGTAGGAGACAGCAAGTGGGGGCGGGGTGGAACTCATAGAACAGTACACCAAAAGAAAAAATAGTCAATTAAAAAAAAAAGAACAGTGGATTGAAGCAGTGGAGAGGCCTTCTTCCAACCAGTGGATGCTCTTACCTGCTCAGAAGACCTAACTGTGCTGGGGGAAGGAGGCAGGGCATCAGAGCTCCTAGCCTCCCCTCACTTGGACTCTCTGTGGTCCCTGGAGGCCAACCAAGGACTGTGGGAACCATTCACCCTGGTCCCAGAATTTCCTGGAGATAACCTCTCAAAGCCAATGGCTCCTAGGTACTGTCATTCTATGGCCAGCAGGACCACCTCACCTGTTCAGCCCCTGCTCTGCTCTGAGGGCAGGAAAGCAGAGTTGGGAGAGGGTGGTCCTTGGAGGCTGAGAACAGAGGCAGCTGTGCCCCAAGGTGGAAAGAGTCCCCATGGCCACAGGTGGGGACAGCTTCCATCTGACAACAGGAGGACAAATTAGAAAGAAATATAATGTGCAGCTGTCACTGTCATATATTTCTAGTATTTTGTGTTTCCAAATGTCATTGTGTTAGTTAAACCAACCTGTTCTAAGTTCCTCCTCTAACCCAGGTGTTTTTTCCAAGCACTGCCCCTGGCCCCTTGGCTCCTCCTTTGATGAATATAAAACTTCTGGATCTAGAACAAGGGTGCTGGTGACACATGCAGCTCACTGGGGTAGGACTGGAACCCAAGCCAGGGCCAAGGCCCATCTTTCCCTGCCCATGACCCTGTTGTGTGTCTGTTCCTCCTTTTCCTTTAAATGTTCTGACATCAGAACCTCTCATGGCTTCCCAGCTGGTTCATTTCCAAAATCAGGCCCACCACGCTGTATGACCTTGGACGGGTTCATATGATCTCTCTGTGCCTCTGTTTTCCCATCTGTGAAATGGGGCTAGTGATAGAACCTACAATGTGGAGTTCCTGACTTGGTTATATAGGGTTAACCAAAGGTTAAGAGCCCTGTCTGAGAGACAGTGAACATTTGATGAGTATTAATTCTGTAACTTACTAGTCACTTGCTGTCTGTTGCTGCTTTAATGTATCATCCTTTTTTGGCTCCACTTTGAGGGGTTGCTAATCCTCAGTTTTCAGTCTTGCACCAGTGCTCCATTTGCAGACATTTAAACACAACTGCTAATGAGTTTCAGGTTTCCAGCAACCATAATTATAAAGTGTCCCTGGTGCCAGCCCCTCAGGCCCAACCTCTAGTCCTCTCATCTCACATGCCATGGGAGGGCAGGGGAGCATAATGTGACTCCTGATGTGTGGACCTCACAGACAGTAAGGGCTGAGCCCAGATGGGAACCCAGATTCCCTAACATGGCTGGAATCTCTTCCCAGGCACCGACCTGTGGGAGCCTCTGCCCACTGAGGGGTGGTGTTTGCTTGTCTCTCAGGTCTCTGCAGGGCACTGAGATGTTGGTAGAGGGTTTGGGCCTCCACACTGCATCCTTGCCCCCCATCTGTACTGGGTTTGGCCTCTGTACTCTGATTGCCAGCAGTGACCTGGAAGGCCCTGCACTGGCCACCTCAGGATCATGACAGATGTCCCTCGCACTAACATCCTCCACAGAAGTTTATTTCCAGAGTGGGCAGCTGCTCCATGGTCAGAAGCTGGACTTCATGATGTCCTATTAGGGTGGCACTGCGGTATCCCTGCTGCCCTGGATAATCCCAGCCCCACAGGTGAGTCTGCTCTCGACAGGACAATTACTTCTGCACCAGATGCCATGACCCCCCCTCACCTCTTGTTTCAGGATGCAGAAGGGTGGAAGGGTCACGATGTACATTTTCATCCAGTGTTGTCCAATTGTGCACAATGAAATATGCACATGACTAAGGAGTAAGACATTGTAGAAGGAGTTAAAATGAAAGGAAAGAGCTGCTACCCCTCTGCTTCCCCCTCCATTGCCCCTGACCTCACCTGTTACCACCTGCTGGAGAGAGAAGAGTGAGATTCTTACACTCCCAGCTATCTACACCCTCTTCCCATGGTAGAAATGTAATTACTGTAATTTCTTCCCTTATTATCATTGTAGCCCTGAATACCTTAAAATACAGCAGAATCTTGTGGCTTCCCAACTAAATTCTATTATTCTAAGGTTTTATGTATGTATTTTTTTTTCTCTTCAATTCAACCTTTTTTTTCCTGGAATTTCTAATTGCCTTTCTTTTCTCATATATTATCCAGTATTATCATATCCTTAATTTCTTCCAGCATTTTTAGCTTTCCATCTGAAGACCTCCCTGCTGGGCTCCACCCTTCTTCCTGTTTCCATCTGGAGTGAGGCCTCCCTGGGTGTGTGTTGGAGCCCCCTTACCTAGAGCTCCTAAACTGCTTGTCTGGGTTTGCTCCACTGCTTCCTGGAGTGTATCTTCTTCTCTCTCAGGATTCTCTTGTCTTCTTAGAGAATGTTTCCTGTGAACTTTGCAAGATGAGGTGCCTGGGAGAGAATGTTCAGAATTTTTCCCTGTTCTCACAATTGATTGTCAGCTTCACAAGAACAGAATTCAGCATTGAAAATACTGTGCCCTCAGCCACTTGGTGGTTTTGTAATACTACTATTTTGCATCCAGCATTGCTGCTGCTGACTCAGATTTTTTTTGGTGTTTATTCCCTTGCAGAAAACCTATTTTCTTCCAGAGAGTTTTAGGTCATGATTTCTTAACCAGGGGCCCATGAGCTTGAATCAAAATTCAAAAAAGCATTAATCTTGTGGGGATTTGGTGGGAGTGTGACATATTTATTAAATAATACACAATATAGCATGGACTTACTAAGGGGTCTGTGGTTTTCACCTGAACTGGTAAAGGGGTCTGTGGAACAAAAAAGGTTAAGAACCCCAGTTTTAGGTCTTTTTTTTTTGTCTGTAATCTGACATTTTGCAATAATGGTCTTCAGTATGAATCTTTTTAATTTATCTTGCTGCTGAGCCTTTCACTTTAAAGAAGGTCTCCTTTAAGCTCTGTACATTTCTTATACTATTTGTTTGATAAATTTCTTTGATAGTTTCCTTCTTCTTGTGTTCTCTGTCCACTCTTTAGAGCCCAAGTACTATTTGCATGATGGAATTCCTCAGCCCTTCTATTGAATAACTTTCATTTTTTCTTATATTTCCTTCTCATTTAAATTTTTTGTGTATAATTTTCTTACTTTCTATTGTACTTTTTGTATTTTTCTTTATCTCTGTCATTCAACAATTCCATTGTATTATTCATTTTAACAGTTTTGCATTATATTACAAAAGCTATTTCATGATATCTGAATTTTCCTTATAATACACAATGTTGCCTTCAGTAATGGAACCATATCCCCCACAAAAGGTATGTTCAGATCGCAACACCATGTCCTCTGGGTGTGAACCCATTTGTAAGTAGATTCTTTGAAGATATTAGTTAAGGTGTGCCCAAATGCACTGAGGGTGGGCCTTGATTCAAAATGGCTGAAGTCGGGGTAGGCTGTAGCTCAACTGGTAGGGCACTGGTTTACCACATGGGAGGCCCTGGGTTCAGTTCCAGGGTCTCTTTGAGTGGGCAGACTGCCTTGAGAAAGCAAGCTGCCATGGCAGGGCAAAGCTGCCATGGGCAGGGCAAGCCCCCACAAGCAGGACAAGCTGCCTGTGAGCAGGGCAAGCTGCCCACGAGCAGGCAAGGCCACACATGAGCAGGCAAAGCCACTGTGCAGTGAGCTGAATCAGTGGGTCATCACAATGGGGGGGGGGAGACAAGCAGACACAGAAGAACACAAAAATGAACACAGCAAGAACAAACAGAAAGGGGGGTTATATAATAAAATTAAATTAAAAATTAAAAAAATAGCTGAAGTCCTTAAGAACAATGGAAAATGGAGACAGACAAGCCATGGGGAGCAGCCAGAAGCTGGAGGTTAATGGAACCCATAAGAGAAAGGTGAAGACACAGAAATGTGCACACCCAGTAATGGAAAAGGCAAGCAATCCCAAAGATGGCTGGCCAGCCAGGAGATACTGACCCTGAAAGGATGTGAATCATCTATCCTCTGAAACCATGAACCAGTAAATTCCTGTAGTTAAATCCACCCCCTGTAGGGTATTTAGCAGCCAGGAAACTAATACAATATCTTCTTATGGATACAATATCTTATATTTCTCTGAGAACACCAATTAGGATTTTTAAAAATATTCTTTATTGCCTGAAGGGTTCTGATTGAGAGCAGATTCTGGGCCTGCAGTATACTGCAAAAGATGCAAGGCCAGAAAGAGGAGGGCACTGGGGCCTTACCCCTCTGGAAGTGATTTCCAGTCTTTTCCCATTGCTCTTTCAACTGTCCTCTTTCACTGACCATTGTAGATTCATGTTTTCTGCCCATGTTTATCAGTGAGGCTTACTGGGTTCCCATGCCTGTGAGTGGGGGTGGTCACTGTGGAGTTCAGGCTGGGATAAGGGGAGCTGGTCTACATGTCAGGGACCACCAAACATGAGGAAGGGTTTCACTGGTAATCTGCTAGGATTCTTGCTCTTCCAATATTGTTCTTTTTTTTTCTTTTTTCTCTTTCTTTTTAATTTTTTTTAGGATACATCAGTTTACATAAATGTTACAAAGAAATTTTAGGAGTACCCATATGCCCTGCCTCCCACACCTCCCACAACCTCCCACATATACATCCTTCATCAGTGTGACACATCACCTGTAATAGATATACAAGCCCAATATTGTTCTTACCAGGTTTGTAGAATTCCCTTCCCTGGGATTCCTGTTGACTGACCAAGCACTGGGATGCATAAGGACACTTGGCCAATGCTTGTTTCCTGGCTGCCAAATAATGGGTTGGCTTGAATAATGGGAATTTACTTACTCATAGTATTTTCAAGGAGAATTCCAAAATTAAGGCATCATCAGTGTGATTCTTTCTCCCAGAAACTGAGGCACAGTGGCGTTGGCTTCTGGGATCCTGGGTCCTTGAGTTTTATGTCAAAACAAAACACACATGGCCTCCTCTCCTAGCTTCCCCTTTCTATTCTAGCATCTGTTGACTTTCACCTTTGGCTGCTCCTTCTGGTTTTCTCTTTCTCTGTGGCCTTCCCTATAAGACCTTCAGCAAAAAGATTAAGATCCATCTTGATTCAGCTGGGCCATGCCTTAACTAATGTAAACTCATCAGTGTACCCACAGGATGGATTAAGTTTAAGAACATGCTTTTATGAGGTATGTAGCTCCATATCACCAGAGCCAGTTACTCTGCTCTTGCCCCACCTACCTGTCCTGTTCCCAAGCTGTACCTCAGAAACCCATTGGCCATGGCCCTTACATGAGGTTCCTGAGTCTGCAGAACTGTAGACATCTCACACCTGATGGTCACCTCACACCTGAGCTTACACACCTATCAGTTCTGAGCTCATGGCTGTGTACTTCTCTTTCTCTTGGAGGGAGAAGATATAACACATTCTTCTACTATGTTGAACAAGAGATGGTCAAAATAGCACTTAAACTGCATTTCTTTTACCTGAGAGTGCCTTTATTTCCAGAAAAGAGAAAAGAGGGGAAAGCAAATGGCCACAGAATTTCATTTGGTTGGAGCATCCTGCACTGCTGGTCACCAGTGTTAGGTGGTGAATGCTGGACAGGGAGTAGAGAGGGTCTGTAGGCCTGGCTAGGCAGCTGTTGTTTTTGTGTGCATGAGATCAGGGTAGAAAAGATTCTTGAATCTCCACTAGCTCATCTCCTAAGTTTCTTTCAACCCAGAATTGTTAAAATTCATAACAACTTGGCTTTAGGAATGAAAGATACTCTACAACCTGTTAATTAGAATGTTGAGAGGTCAAAGTAAGGTAATCACATCTTACACCTAAGTGAGACTAGGTAAAACCTAAGCTTCAGGTGTAAAGGAAAAGGTAAATTCCATGTCATAGGTGAAATGAGAAGGGCAAAGTATAGGTGGCCTAGCCAGGTGAGGAAGCAGACACAAAGGAAGTCCATGATGACTGAGTCACACATTTCTTATGGCTGATGAAGATGAGGATTGGTGTGAAGAATCAGATGTTTAATTCCTGGGGCCAGGAGAGGAATAAAGCCTGGAATTGTCCCCAGTCAAACCTGAAACAAAGTAAAATTTGAAGTCAGCAAAGTCAGAATTTGTTTTGGTCTCTTGAAGCAAAGACACTACAGAAATTTAGTGGAAATTTCTCATATGGCTAAGACTTTCTCAGAGATGTTGAGACCTTGGGAGTGGCTCAGGTTGGTTGCTGTGGTCATGCAACCTCCCACATCCATGCTGCAGCCTCTGAGATTCTGAGAGCCCCTGCTTGCCCTGAGCAGTTCTTCTGGGATTCCAGTTCCTTCTGCCACCTGTCCTGTGACACTAGAAATATGAAGAGCCATACATTCCAGTGAGAGGCAATGGTTCTGGCCTCTGTGGGAGCCCAGTGGGAACCTTTTTTGGCTTATTTGTTCCTAATGGGTAAAATTGTTTCTTATTGAACAAGACCCATCCTCCCCAGAGGCACTGCTTAGCTCTTCAGGAAGCCTTGTAATGACAGTGTGTGACAGCAGACAGCTAGGTCCTTCTGTTCATGCAACTTGGAACCTTTTGTCCTTTGGGGCTGGGCAGCTCCCAGCCTTCCTTGTGTCAATGTCATCTAGGGTGGAGGGGATTAGGTGGGATGGGGTGGGGGGGATCTCCATCCTGTTCCCAAACCCCAGCTCTGAAGCCACCGACCAGCATCAACTTAAAGTATAAGTGAGAGAAATGTATTTACAAATAAATTATTTTCTTCTTTAAAAAAATGAAACAAAACAAAGACCCTCTCAAGTAAAAGCAATACAGTTTAAGTGCTAATTTGAACACCTCTAGTTCAAATATAGTAGAAGAATGTATTATACCTTCTCCCTCCAAAAGAAAGAGAAGTACACAGCCATGGGCCCAGGACAGACAGGTGTGTAATTTCAGATGTGATTTGACCAGCAAGTGTGAGATGTCCACCATTCTGCAGACTTGGGAAAGACATGGACAATGGGTGTCTGAAATAGAGCTTGGAAGATGGATAGGAGATGAGGTGGGGCAAGAGCAAGGTGGTGATGGTTTAAAGCTATGTACCCCAGAAAACCATGTTCATATACTTAATCCAAAATTTGAGTCTACTGATAAGATTACATCAGTTAAGTCATGACCCAACTGAATCAGGATGGGTCACAGAGAAAGTGAGACAGAAAGACAAGCCAAAGGTGAAAGTCAACAGAAACTGGAACAGAAAGGAGATCCCAGGAAGGGCTGCCATGTGTGTTTTGATGTAACAGAAAAGTCAAGGACCCAGGATCCCAGAAGCCAACACCAGAGTGCTCAGTTTCTGGAGAAAGCAGATGATGCCTTGATTTTGGAATTCTCCTTGAAAATACCATGAGTAACTATATTCCCATTGTTCAAGCCAACCCATATTTGGCAGCCAGGAAACAAGCATTGGCAAGTGTCCTTATGCATCCCAGTGTTTGGGCAGTCAGCAGGAACCCCAGGGAAGGGAATTGTACAAACCTGGTAAGAACAATATTGGAAGAACAAGAAAGCTAGCAGATTACCAGTGAAACCCTTCCTCATGTTTGGTGGTCCCTGGCTTGTAGACCAGCTCCCCTCATCCCAGCCTGAACTCCACAGTGACCACCCCCACTCACAGACATGGGCACCCATTCAGCCTCATTGATAAACATGGACAGGCAAACATGAATCTACAATGGTCAGTGAAAGAGGACAGTTGAAAGAGCAATGGGAAAAGACTGGAAATCACTTCCAGAGGAGCAAGGCTCCAGTGCCCTCCTCTTTCTGGCCCTGAATGTTTCACACTAAACTGCAGGGCTAGAATCTGTTCTCAATATGATCGCTTCAGGCAAAGCATAATATATTTTAAAAATCCTAATTGGCATCCTCAGAGAAATGTAAGATATTATATCCATAAGAAGGTATTGTACTAGTTTCCTGGCTGCTAAAATAAATACCTTATAGGGGGTGGACTTAACTACAGGAATTTACTGGCCCATGGTTTCAAAAGCTAGATGATTCACAATTGCCAGAATCAGTATATCCTGGCTGGCCAGCCATCTTTGGGGTTCCTTGGCTTTTACATCATTGAGCATGCACATGCGTTTGTCTTCACCTTTCTCTTCTTGGTTTCATTCACCTCCAGGTTCTGGCTGCTCTCCATGGCTTCTCTGTCTGCATTTTCCATTGTTTATAAGGACTTCAGCCATATTAGATCAAGGTCTACCCTCACTCCATTTAGGCAAACCTAAACTAATAACTTCTTTTTAAAATGCTTTTTCTTTATTTTAATTTTTTTAGGATACATCAATTAACATAAATGTTACACATAAATTTTAGGAGTACCCATATGCCTCACCTCCCACAACTTCCACAACCTCCCACATATACATCCTTCATCAGTATGAAACATCACCTGTAATAGATATACACATTTTGGGGCTTTGCCACCATGCATGGACCACAGTTCAGACTGTAGACCACCCTCTCTCCCACACAGTTCTGCATGATACATGATGATATAAAATGGCCTATATCCTCCATTGCAACATCACCCAAGACAATTCCCAAGTCCCAAAAAAGCCCCTGTATTACAGCTGCCCTTCCTTCTCCCTACCCCCAAAATTTCCAGTGGCCCCTGGCTCCACATCATTTTTTTTTAAGATTTATTTTTTATTTTCTGCTTTTTGTCTGCCCCCCCCCTCCCCGCTGCAGTGACATGCCGAGTCAGCTTCACTGGTGAGCGATGGCCTTGCCCACTCAGGGGTGGCTTGCCCCGCTTGCGGGCAGCTTTTGCCCTGCCCTTGGTGGCTCTGCCCCGCCCATGGTGGCTTTTGCCTTCTCAAGTGTTCTGCCTGCCCAGAGAGGCCCTGGGGACCGAACCCAGGGCCTCCCATGTGGTAAACTAGTGCCCTATCCACTAGGCTATACAGCCGGCCCCTCCACATGATCTTGTAATTTCTTCCATTGCATTCTACTTATAAATGTGTTCACACCCACAGGACCTGGGGTTAAGACCTGACCATGCCTTTATGGGGGGATAGGATTCAATCCCTATCATTGCCTATTAGAAGGAAAATTCAGATATGACAACAGAGTTTTTGGAAAATAATGGAAAACTATCAAAATCAATAATTCAATGGAATTGTTGAATGACAGAGTTTAAGAAAAATGCAAAAAATAATAAAAGAAGATGAAAAATTCATGCAAAATATTTAAATGAGAAGGAAATATAAGAAAAAAATGTAAGCTCTTCAGGAGAATTGTTGAGGAGTTTCAACATGCAAATAATACTTGAGCTCTAAAGAGGGAACAGAGAACACAGAGGGAGGAACCTATCAAAGAATTTATCAAAGAACTAGAACAAGAAATGTCCATAGCATAAAGGAGACCTTCTTTAAGCTGAAAGCAACAACAGCAAGATGAATTAAAAAGACCCTTACTGAGGATGATTATTTCAAAATGTCAGATTGCCAAGACTAAAAATAAAAAAAAACCTAAAAGCTCTCTGAAAGAAAACGGGTTATCTGTGCAGGAATAAATACCAGGGAAATATCTGACTCATCAGCCACCACACTGGATGCAAAAAAAAATAGTATTACAATACCTTCAAGTGGCTGAGGGAACAGTATTTTCAACCCTGAATTCTGTTTCTGCTAAAATGTCAATCAATTGTGAGGACCAATAAGAACTCAGAACTTTATCTCCCAGGCACTTTATCTTGCAAAGTTCATGGGCGACATTTTCTAACAAGACAAGGGGGAGGGCTGTGAGGACCCAGGCCCAGAGGATGCGGAGCCCCTACCTCGGCCCAGCCCGAGCAGATGATGGTGATACGGGAGCTCAAAGTGTGTCTTCTCAGGGATACCAGAGTGGGGAAATCCAGCATCGTGTGCCAGTTTGTCCAGGATCACTTTGACCACAACACCAGCCCTACTATTGGGGCATCTTTTATGACCAAAACTGTGCCTTGTGGAAATGAATTTCACAAGTTCCTCATTTGGGACACTTGGTCAGGAACGATTTCATTCACTGGCTCTCATGTACTATCAAGGCTCCACAGCAGCTGTCATAGTGTATGACATTACCAAACAGGATTCACTTCATACCTTGAAGAAATGAGTTAAAGAGCTGAAAGAACATAGCCCAGAGAACATCGTGATGGCTATTGCTGGGAACAAATGTGACCTATCAGATATTAGGGAGGTTCCCTTGAAAGATGCAAAGGAATATGCTGAATCCATAGGTGCCATCATGGTTGAAACATGCAAAAAATGCTATTAATGTCGAAGAACTCTTTCAAGGAATCAGTTGCCAGATCCCACCCTTGGACCCCCATGAAAATGGAAACAATGGAGCAATCAAACCTGGGAAGCAAACCATCCCCCTTGGCCGGCGGTGCTGCTGACACATGGGCCGTATGTGGTCGGAATCCTTGAAGCAGCCAGATTCCACCCCATGTGCTCCCTGGAGGACCCAGTCCTTGGTGGCCTGGTGCCTTCCTTTGAGAAATGAGCCTGCTGGTCATGCCTTATGGAAGACCTGCAGGGAATGAGGCAGAAAATGTCCCTGGAAAAGGATTTTAGAAAACTCCTAGCAAAAGCTCACCACAAAAGTGGCCTTTAGTGCATGGCATATGCAAGGGGACAGATGTTAGGTAATGAGTAGGTGCTGAGTTTTTTTGTTACAAAGCCTGAAAGAATTCTTGAATTTGTACAAAAGTCTTACTGACTTATTATGTGGGGGGATTCCTGCAGCATTTGATTTCCTGTCACCTAGCTAAATTTCAGTCACTTCTACGTGTCTTTGTCACGTAACCAGCCTTCACTGAGAGGCAAATTTAATTTAGAAGGTAAGATTTTAGCTGGCTTTGGAATGAAACCTTTATTTATCATTTACTTAAGGAAATCAGAGAAGCGTGATTAGACCATCACTGAAGCTCAAGATGAACTATTACAAAAGAGGAGAAAGATGAATTAGAAATTGTTGCCCACACCTCTGACTTTTAACTGATCAGCATTTTTCTTAAGTTTGGGTCATATACAAACAAACCAAATCTGACTAAAATATTGCATATATTTTGGGGGTTGGGAGGCCTAGTTTGAAACTCATTAAAGTAGTTTCTATGTAAGCAGGCACTGATGTAGACTATAAATGTTATTTAGGGGGTCCGGCTGTAGCCCAGTGGATAGGGTGCCGGTTCACCACATGGGAGGCCCTGGGTTCAGTTCCTGGGGGCCTCTCTGAGTGGGCAGACCACCTTGAGAGGGCAAGCCACCATGGGCAGGGCAAAAAGCCACCACAGGCAAGACAAAAAGCTACCATGGGCAGGGCGAAGCCGCCACAGGCAGAGAAAAGCTGCCACGGGCAGGGCAAGTCACCCACGAACAGAGCAGAGACACCCATGAGCAGAGCAGAGCCACCCATGAGTGGGGCAAGCTGCCTGCATGGTGAGCTACTCGGCGCATTGCCGCAATGGGGGGAGACAAAGCAGACACAGAAGAATGCAAAAATGAACACAGCAAGAACAAGCAGAAAGGGGAGGGGATATGTAGCCAAAAAATATGTTATTTAGGAGACCACCTGGCATGTATCACCCCATGGTAATATTTACTAAGAGAACATGTCCTGGTGTCACATCTAGGGAAAAAAAATTACCTGGAGGACATTATAGTCTAAATCATAGGGCAAACCTCTAATAGCAGTTGGTTATAGATTACAAGAAAGCCTGGCAGAGAAAGTGTATTAAGATTCTAAACCCCCAAAACCCTACAAAATCAGAGAAAGCATTTTAGAAGTTGTCAGGCTTTGAGGAGGTGAGGATTCAGGCAAACCAGAGTTGCTACCCCAAGTGCCAGGGAGCTGAGAATAGATTTTGGTGAAAACCTTCCTTTTCAGATTCCTTGTCTGCTCAATGAATTAAAGAAGCCCATATCCAAAGGAAATAAAGGGAGACAAGACATGGAAAGGCAGAAAAGCTATTTCCATTCCCAAATCAAAACCTGTCACTCCTGTAACTGTCATAAAAACCTGGGATCAAAAAGCAGTTGATTTCTTGTCAGGCCTATATTGGTGATTCTTAGGAGCAATGCCTTTTTTTTTCTTTTTTGACCTTTTACAGGAAAACTGTAAGAGAAAGGCTTCAGAAAGGGTTCATCAAGGAGCAGGGTGGCTAGGACCACATGGTAGCTTGAAGCTTGGACACCCAAGGGCCAGCAAGCATTTATTGAAAAGGCAGGAATGAGTCTGTCAACTGACTAAAGACCTAGAACTTTCAGTGACTCAGGGTGCCATCCCCGCCCACCATCCTCTTGATGGACTGGAGACCCCGAATCATCCAACAGAAGGAAGAGTCCTTGAGAGACCATGTTTATAGTTGCCATTTCTTGTTAATATGGCTTTGTGTTGACTGTAATCAAAGAAATATTTGTTTTCCACCTCAGGAATATGCTCTCCATTTGATGTTCTTACTGTGAGGGTTGATTGACCATCTTAGAATGGGAAGGCTAGAAAACACTTATTTTTGGTTCAAGAGCAAGAGCTTCTTAACTTTCCCAGACAGGTACCTCAAGAGCTATTAGCAAGTGGGCCTTGGTTGCCCTTACAGGTCCCCTGCCAGGATTTTTAGGGTTTTCTCCACATTGTCAGTATTACTCGCTAACAAGATTCTGCTTGTAGACCAAGCAATAATCATGCTTCTTTCCAAAGGGGGGGTGGAAAACAAAATCTGAGTTGAAAGTTGAGGTGGCCTCTTTCCAGGTGCCATGCAGGCTTATCTTTGAACCTTGCACCATCCAGCTCTCCCTGAGACCATGTTCAGGTTGCCTCACCAGGGTCATGAGCATGCCCAGCAGAGACATCACTGCTTCTAGCCTCTTGCATGAAATGGCTGGTCTTAACCACATGAGGCTGGCCACCCACTAAGGAGCCCGTGGCTTTATTTCAGAGGCACACAAGGGTGGGAAACCACTCTTTTACCTTTATGGACTGCCTTAATGATTCAGACCAGTCAGAATGGACATATATAGGTTTATATACCATCTCCATCAGAGCAGTTGGCAAAGAAAGAAGAGACAGCCCTTGGGCACATGGCATGGACAAGCTTTGAGTCTTGGAGGAGAGAGGCCCAGACCTCGTCCATCAGAGAGGCTTTCATACCTTTCTTTATTTTGACTTGGGATTCCTTTCTGGCTGCACTCATATTTGAACCATAACCGTGTACTAGTATGTGGAGGCCTTGAAATTACTGCCGCTCCCAACCTGCACGTCCTTTTCCAGAACTCACCACTTTCCCCCTGTTTTCTTCTCTCTTGTATGGTGTGAGCGTGTACATATGTAAATATGATTTATATTTGCTACACTGACATGTAATCCATTTCACTGGATGAGTTTGGCTCAGGCTCTGTTATATAGTGTTGATGTGGCCTCTCGTGGGGACTGCTTCCCAGTGGAAATCCCTAAAGATGGTAGTGGAGCCATGCAGACGTCTGTTGTAGGTACAGAACTGACTTGCCATTTCAGAGCTAAAAATGGTACATTACAATGCCGAGTATGACATTACCTTGCAGACCATAAAGGGTGGAAGACCTGAAACTAACCTTTACCAATGATGCAGGGCCATGCCCCAATGAAATTCTGAATTTATTTGCTGAGAGAGGGATGGATGACCGAAGCATTCCCTCCAAGATCAAGGAATATGGCAGGTGATGTCAGTGAGAAGTGGACTCCACTTCTCATTGCTGTGCCAGGCTCATGCCCAGGTAAATAATGAGGTAGCTCATAAATTAAAGGGCTCTGATCTCTGCCCAGACTCATTAGGCATCTAGTTTGCCCATTCAGCCATCATTATTTAAAACAGACCCAGTGAGGAGTGCCAGCTCTCTGCTCCGTAAACTGCCCCTTTTCTTCTGTTTCTGTCAAGGGTTCTGTATGGGCTGGACCCGGGTCGTGCATCTAGAAGATGCCCCTGAAGACTGTTTGAGCCTCTCCCCCTTGTATCTGCTCATGAAGCATTCACCTCAACAATGCCCCACTGTATCTGTTATTTTGGGTTTAATACACACTGATCCATACTAATAAATATTTTAAATTGAAAAAAAAGACAAGTGAATCCTGAGAGTTAATGAGATGCAATCCAGGAAGCAGTGGAGCAAACCCAGAGAAGCAGGTTAAGAACTCTCAGTCAGGAGGCTCCACCCCAGGCCCAGGGAGGCCTCACTCCAGATGGAAAGAGGAAGAAGGACAGTGCCCAGCAGGGAGATTTTCAGATGGAAAGCTCAAAATGCTGGAAGAAATTAAGGATGTGATAAAAGTAGAAAATGTAAGAAAAAAGAAAGACAATTAAAATTCCAGGGGAAAAAAAGGTTGAAGAGAAAAAAATAAATACATGCACAAAACTTTAGAATAATAGGGAATTTAGGTGGGCAGCCACAAGATTCTGTTGTATTTTAAGGTATTCAGGGCTACAAAGATAACTAGAGAAGAAACTACAGTAATTATACTTCTACCATGGGAAGAGGGTGCAGAGAGCTGTGAGTGTAAGAAGCTCACTCTTCTCTCTCCAGCATGTGGTAACAGGTGAGGTCAGGGGCAGTGGAGGGGGGATCAGAGGGGCAGCAGCTCTCTCATTTAAACTCCATCTACACTACCTTACTCTTTAGACATATGCATATTTTATTGTAAAAAAAATAAACTAAAAGTAAACAGAAATAACTGTGGAAATTGTCTCTGTTCCAGTGGCACAGGTGCTGGTTCTAATTGGATGACAATGTTTGAAAATGAACATCCTGGCCCTGCCACCCTTCTGCTCCCTCAAAAAAGAGGTGAGGAGGTCATTGCATCTGTTGCAGAAGTAACTTTCCTGTATAGAGCAGACCCACCTGTGGGGCTGGAAATGTCCAAAGCAGTGAGAGTCACAGCTGCACTGGTGTCTGACATCATGAAGTCCAGTTCCTGGCCTTGTACCAGCTACCCTCTCTAGAAATAAATTTCCATGGATATCTTCAGTGTGAGGGACATCAGCCATGAACCTGAGGTGGCCAATGTGGGGTCCTCCTGGTCACTGCTGGCAGTTAGAGGCAATGGCCAGGCCCAGGGAAAATGAAGACCCAGGAGGCAGCATGGAGGCCCAAACCCTCCACCAACATCTTGGTGCCCTGCAGAGACCTGAGGGACAAGCAAACACCACTCCTCAGTGGACAGAGACTCCTGCAGGCTGGCACCTGGGAAGAGACTCCAGTCACATTTGCGAATCTGGATTCCCATCTGGGCTCAGCCGACTGGTTGTGGGGCCCACACATCAGAAGTCACACAGTGCTCCTCCATCCTCCTGGAGCATGTGAGATGAGAGGACTAGAGGCTGGGCCTGAGGGGCTGGCACCAGGGACACTTAATTAATATGGTTACTGGAAAGCTGAAACTCATTAGCATTTGTGTTTACAATGGCTGCATATGGAGCACTGGTACAAGACTGGAAATCCAGAAGGATTAGCAACAGCCTAAAAGTAGAGTAAAGAAAGAATGGTACATTAAAGGAACATCAGGCAGCAAGTAAGTAATAATTATGAATTAATATTCATTGTACATTCACTGTCTCTCAGACTGAGTTCCAAGACTTTGCTTTACCCCAGATAATCTCTGCAGCCACCCAACATGGCAGGTGTTATCACTAGATCCATTTGACAGGTGGGAAAATAGAGGCCCAGAGAGGTCCGTTCAACCTGCCCAAGGTCACAAGCAATGTGGGCCTGGGTCTGGAAGTGAACCAGCTGGGAATCCCTGAGAGATTCTGATGTGAGAACATTTAAAGGAAAAGGAGAAACATATGCACAACAGATCACAGGCAGGCCAGGATGAGCCTCAGGCCTCGCTTGGGTTCCAGTGTTGTCCCAACCCACCACATGGGCCATCAGCACCCTTGTTCTGTTTCCAGCAGCTTTAAACTCATGGAAGGAGGAGCAGGGGTTTCAGGGACAGTGCTTGGAAACAGCATCTGGGGCAGAGGAGGAACTTAGGAAATATTGGTTTAACTAACCCAATGACATTTGAAGACACAGTATACTAGAAACATATGATAGTGACAGCTGCACATAATACTTCTAAGCTTGCCTTCCTGTTGTCAGAAGGAAGCTGCCCCCACCTGAAGCCATGGGGTCTCCTTCCATCCCAGTGTACATCTGTCTCTGCTCTCAGCCTCCAAGGACCATCCTATCCCAGCCCTGCTCTCCTGCCCTCAGAGCATAGCAGGGGCTGAACAGGTGAGGGTCCCACTGGCCATAGGACAACAGTACCTGAGAGCCAGTGGCTTTGAGAGGGTCTCATCTCCAGCAAATTTTGAAGTCAGGGACAGAAGTTCCCACAGTCCTTGGGTGGCCTCCAGGGACCACAGAGGGTCAATTCCCTTACTTCCTGATGAAATCAAGGCAGTCAGGTTGGGGGAGGCTAGAAGCTCTGATGCCCTGCCTCCTTCCCCCAGCATAGTTAGGTCTTCTGAGCAGGTAAGAGCATCGCTGGTTGGAGAGGGCATCACCACTGCTTAAATCCACTGTCCTTCATTGCTCTGTCTGTCTTCAGTCTTAACCAACAAACCAGAATTATGAATCCTGGACACCCCCAAACCATATTGGGTTCAATGGCTCCTTTCCTCTGGCAACACCATGGTCCTGAGTCCCATGCAACTCTTGGCCCTGGCTGTATAGTAACCTCTAAACACAGAGTGGCTGCCATAGCCCCACCTGGTCAATACTCAGCCAAACAGGACCCTCAATGCCCAATCTTTTGCTAGCCTCAGCTATATTATTCTAACATCCTGATGACAAATTGAACCAAGAACACCTGATGGTGAACTCTAGCCAACAGGAAAACTCCTGAACCTGCAAATGGTGCACCGCCCCTGCCTAAACAGAAGGACACAGGTTGAATGTGAAGCTTGCTGGACACCAGAAGCCTATCCCCAAATCATGAGGAGCCTGGGCCCTCACACCACTCACCTGACAGCACAGGCCTGTCTCCAAACTGCACATGAGATTGGGAGTTGCCTGATGGCCCTGGAAGGTTCTGATCTCAAAAGGATGAAACTTCAGTGCCACCAGTAGTTGGCAAATCAGTTGCAGACCTGCTCAACTGTCAAGCTTATCTCCAATGCCAGCTGTTCCTGCCCAGGACAAGGGTCTGAGTCTACCCTTATCTCTCCAAGGGCAGCTGTGGCAGATTGTGGGGGAGCTGGAGGGCCACCCACCCACATATTAACAAGTTTGCTACCAAGCATCCATTTGGTCAACATGAGATGCACAGCCCCTGCTGCCCAAGTGCCACCCCCCAGATGTTGCCCAGAGACCATTTGAAAAGCCTCGGTGTCATGGGTTTAGCAGAATGACTCCCCTGTGGACAACACAAACCATCCCCAGTGGAGCACACCTCCATCCATGGGTCTCTCCAAGAGTAGCCAAGTCCCCAAGGCCTCTGCACCTGACTTGGTGACTTTACTCTCTATGGTGGAAGGACCAGAGCTCAAAGAATACCCAGGTGGAGTGAGGCCTCCTCCTCCTCCAGTAGGCCTGCCTGTCCCTCTGGCTCTATCCTGCCCCCTGCATGGTGGCCCCTGATGGGCAGAACCCCTGCCTGCTGGGCTCAGACATCCCCATGAGCTTTTCTCCCAGGTGATCCTTTGCTTGGTCTCCTTTCCCCCATATGGTAAGTGCTCAGGACTTGCACACAGGAAATGCTTAAGGCACATGGATTGAAGCCAACTCACTGGCAATGTTTTGGCTCCATGTGGCAAAACAAAGCCTCTGTGTGTGCAGACTCTCCATTTGGGACAGGGATGCCCATCAGACAATGAACCCCTGTCCTGGGACCCCGGTAGTTGAGGAACTGCCAGGGGACCTATGGCAGCTCCTGGATGGGATACACCTGGAGGGAGATTCCTGGGGAGAACAGCCTGTGAGAACATGCTAAGAGGAGTATCTTGGAGGAGACACAGTTTGGGGGGAAGTTTCTGGGCATCAGACTGTCCATAAGGAGCTCCCCAGGAAGAGCCAGCTTAATGCAGAAGCACTTTATGGGAGGAGAGGCCTTGGGGAGCAGTCTGGGTTGGGGGCTTTCTAGGGGGTAACTACCTGTAGAGGGGCATCCTGGGGAGGAGCAGCCTGGAGGAAGCAGCCCCACCCTCCATTCACCAATTGGACCTTGTTGGGGTTGGTGCCCACACCCAAGGTGAAATCCTGCAGCTTCTGGTGAACTTCTCTGGGGAAGTTCTGGCTCTTTAGACCCTCTGGGCAGAGGGAGGAGGGTGGTGGGTGCCTGGGAAAGGACAGTGAGGGGGAAGATCATGAGAACAGGGACCCTAAAGTCTGCTTCCTCCTGTCCCCCTCTAGCTGTCTGTCCTCAGTCTGGGGGGAAGTTGTGACCAGCTGCCTCCCATAGACTTAGAGGTGCACAGGCAGAGGTGCTGGCCACCAGCAGACCCCAGGTAAGGGCCACAGGTCTAGGGCCACAACAGGACTCCTGATGCCCATGAGGCCCACTCCTGAGCCAGATCCTTAATCAGATCGCAAGACACTGCTCACCCCCTGTGATAGTTAGGCTAATGTGTCAACTCGGCCAGGTAATTGTGCCCAGCTGTTGGGTCCAGCAAGCAATGGGCTAATTGAGTTTACTGCATGGATGGCTGATTGCATCTGCGTCAATCAGCAAGATTGGATCAAGAATGGATGACGCTTTTATCCATTCAGTTGACTGCCATAAAAGGGAATTGATTTCAACATTTAGAGAGAATTTCCCAGCTCTTCGTTTGACAGCGAACTTCTCCCAGGAACTCATCATGGACCCTTCATCAGTCTTTCATCAGAGCCCCTGGCTTGCAGCCTGCTGGTGGAACCTGGACTTGTGTATCCCCATGGTCGCGTGAGAGACTCTTATTAAATCTTATATTTTTAATGGATATCTCGTGTTGATTCTGTTTCCCGAGAGAACCCTGACTAGAACACCCCCCATGCACAAGCTTAGCACTCAGCTCTTTTCTATGGAAGAGTTGTGTGTGGGCAAAGGATCAGCTCTCAGTTATTCAGCTGCAGCCCCCCTGGGAGTCCCTGGGAGCAGGGCCAGAAAGGGCAGGACCCTGAGAAGACAGGACCCAGATTGGAGGGACCTGGGGTGAGCAGGAAAGGACCCAGAGAGGGTGGACCCTAGCCTGGGCAGGGCCCTAAGTGGGAGGGACCCTGAGTGGACAGTACAGGGTGTAGAAGGATGCCAACCAGGACAGGACCTCAGGGTAGGCAAGACCCCAATTGGGAGGCACTAGGAGTGAGCAGGACCTGGAGTGGGGATGATCCAGAGTGGGGGTACCTGGAAAGGGAGGATGTAGAGTGGGGGTTCCTGGAGTGGGGGGACATGGAGTGAGCTCCCAACTCAGCCCAGTCAATGGCTCCTGGGATTCTCCACCTCTAGGCAGAGCTGTGCCCTGGGGCTGAACCCCCTGTCACTCTCCAAGACCATTCCCCTGAGATGATGGCCTCCATCTGCCCCTTCCCTCACCTGCTGTATGGTCAATGCAGCACCTGCACACCTACCACCCTCCTCTCTTTTCCTCTCATGCCCTGCTCTGACTGCAGCAGTGCTGGTGCTGGGAGCTGCAGCATCCTCCACCACAGAGCATTCTCCCACCCTGATTATCTCAGCTCCTCCACCTTGTGACTTCCCTGCTGCCTCCCTGTGTCCCTGGGATCCTGGCTGGTACCCCCTCCTGTGGTCACTCCTACCATGTAAAAGGCTCTCAGATGGCTCATCCCATGCAGGGTCCCCATCCTCATCCTGCACCCTCCTCATTTCCTAGCACTGGCAGGCAGGAACTGGAAACAGCCCTCATGGTGAGTGACTGCAGCCCCCACTGCCACACCTGCCTTGCTCCCCAGGCAACCCCTCTTGGTGGGCTCCTGTATGCTTGCAATAACTGGAGCCCCTAAGATGTCAGCATTGTCATCATGATCACCATCTGTCCTCATGCCCCACTCCACACAGTCTCCTGGTCTTGGGGAGTCCATCCCCCACCACACCCAACCTCTCTGCTCTGCTTCCTTGTCACAATGCAGAGCTGGTCACACTCACCCACACCTCACACTCCCATTCAGAAAAGGCACAACCACCAAAGAGCCTCCAGCAAATACTGTCTCAGTGGACACCCAGCACCTGGGCCACCTGCCCATCTGCCTCAATGATGCCTTCACCCTCCTCATCTCCCTTCAGCCACCTACATCCCCCACTGCTCTACACCATTGAGAACATTGACACTAATTTCACAGCAATGGAAAGTAACCAAGCAAAAAGTGCCTCCCTGTCCCACACCCAGCCTGCTCCCAGGCTGACCACCAGACCCTGAGTGGCTCCCACACCTGCCCCTGCCTTGCCCAGAACTCCCCCATAATCCATTTCCCTTCAACACTGTCAGTCTTTCTTCTCCAAGTCATTCCCTTAGCTGGGGTGTCTGTAGATCTCCCATATTGCACATCTGTCTCTTCAGCCTCCCCCGCCCCTCCAGCTGCCTTGTGATGCTGCTCCCCACTCTTGCAGCACAACTCAGAAAGATCTAGACTCTTGCTACCAACCCCATGCCCCCCACTCTCTGTGGCACACTCTGTCCCATCTGCCACATCACAGCATTGTGTCCCAGCTCACCAGCCACCTCCATCTAACAGCCTTCCTGGACAGGCCTAATCTGCTTGGCTTCCAGAACAGCACGTCCTTCTGTTGTCCCTCTTATCTCACCCACCATGTCATCTTGGCCCCCTCTGATAACATCTCTTCAACCCACTCTGTCTGGAAAATTCCAGGGGTGAGTCTCTGAACGTCACAGAAGAAAAGTCTTGGCCCTCAGCCCTCTCTCCCACCTTACTGCACAAGGGCTGAGCACAACCCAACACAGCATCACCAGCTAATAGTTGACAGTCACTGAAGCAGGATGATGGGTCCCACTGCTATTCATTCTGCTTCTGTGTATACTGGAAATTTCCATGGGAAAAAAGTAATGTACAAATAACTGTCTGCTTAAGGCTTGATAGCAAGTGCCTATTGAACAACCCCATGGAGGTCTACACATGACACAGCCAAAGGAACTCCATTCCTCCCTCTCAAAGTCTCCCCCAGTGCCCCGGGTTGTGGACAGCTTGGCCAGGAGCACTATGCCAGGATCCTCCTGCCATTCCTCCAGGACAGGAGGGCAAATCAGTCCTGCATGTCAAACCTGGCCCACAACCTGTTTTCCTGTGGCCCAAGAGCAAACAATAGCTCTTACACTTTTTAAGGGTTCTAAAACCACCCACAAACACACAGATCCCATGTGGCCCACACTGTCTACCCACTACCTGGAAAGTTGCTGGCTCCACTCCAGGACACCAAGCATCTCCCACACACTGCCCTTGACCTGGCAGCATCTGCCATCATGTCAGCCCAAGGCAACGCTGTCCCTGACCAATGCTCTTCAGCCTGCAACCACCCTGCTCTGTGCATTTGCAGCCAGACCTTGACAGAACAAGTGACAAGTATCACTCAGTGAGGGAACATGGTGGGTGCTGGAGAAACAGTGGCTAAGGGGAAACTTGTGGATATGTTCTGAGTGTTCCTGCTGTATTGGGTTCTCAGTCCCCAGGCCATGAGGCAGCCCCATGGGGTATGCACAGACCCCTGGCCAGAGCCTTCCCCTTCCTGGAGGAGCCTTGTAGAGTAAAAACAAACCCACCCCCAGAGCCTACCCCTTCCTACAGCAGAACCTCTGCACAGGGGTCAGTGTGGCCATGCCCAGCCTCTTCCTCTCCAGTTCATAGTGTATGTCATTCCAGAAATGTACCAGCTCCTGGCTACCTCCTGGCAGAGCTCAGCAACCCCACTGAGGAAGCATGCTGAGCCCTGGCTGCCTTTGTCCTCCTAGATAACATGAGAACTGGAATCCATGCTCCTGACCTCCAGGAAGGAACCATGCCTGGGTCAGGGACTGGGGCTTTGGGATGAATCCTACTTCTGCTGTCTACAAAATCCCCCAAATGACATGGCAAAGGGTGAAAGTCATCAAAATTTATATAAGTATACGGACTAAAATGTGGACCTTGATGTGGACCACTGAAAATATTGGGGAACTACATTTCACTATCTGTTTGTCAGTTATTTTGATGCTGTCATCCACATACAAAAAATGTGTATATCTATCACAGGCATTATGCCACACTGAGTGATGTGTATGTGGGGGGTTGTGGAAGGTGTGTGGGGGGGTGACATATGGGTACTCCTGGGATCTCTGTGTGACATTTATGTAATCAATGTATCTTAAAATTATATATTGATATATAAAAAATAAATAAAAAATTAAAAAAAATCCCCCAAATGTACATGTGGTCAAGGCAGAAAATAGCCAGGGCACCATCCATGCCATCCTCTGGAAGTTGGCCCTGTGGTGGGCTGGGTCACCACATGGGGCCATGGGCCATGCTCATGTCACCACTGAGAGCGCCACACTCTTTGGATCCCTCAGCTTTCTCATGAGTTGAGCACAGCAGCCAGGGGGAACATGAGGCAAGGAGAAGGCAAAGGATGGGCCTCTGACCACATGCCCAGAGAGAGGAGAAGCATGGTCCATGGAGGCTTAGCCCACATCTGCTGTGAAGGACCTTCACCTCCCCAGAAAGGCAGGCTTCAGGCTCTGCATTGTGAGCTGAGCAGGAGAAGGGGCCCCTTCTGTGGCTCAATGCACAGATCACTCACCCTGGAACGAACTGCTTCCACCTCCTGGACTTTCCAGTTTACCAAGGATGCATGGCCTTGACCAAGGCATGTTGCACACCATTCACTTAACTCCATCAGCCACCACAGCAAGACTTCCCATGACCTGTGCTGACCTTTATCACCAAAAGCACTCACTGAACCAGTGTTCTTGGCACTGTTTTGGTGAAGACACCAGACTTTCTTTTGGAGACACTGAGAATTGTCCAGTGTTCTCTCCAAGACACATGATAACCCTGGTCTCACTGGGTGAGGGTCCTCCTGGATTTGTGTGTGATGCCTGGGGTCTGGGATTGTAGCCTCACCATATCCTTGCCTGTCTGGAGACTTCAGGGACCCTTCACAGAACCTCCCAACCTGCCTTGACTGAGATGAACAGGGGCTTGTTTCCAAATTTTGACAATCATGAATAATGTCACTATGAACATTGATATGCAGATGTTTGTTCATGTGACTGCTCTCAGTTCTGGGTATATACCCAGTAGTGGTATTGCAGAATCACATGGCAAGTCTATATTCAACTTCTTTAGGAACTACCAAACAGTCCTCCACAGTGGCCATACCATTTTGAATTCCTACCAACAGTAAATAAGTGTTCCTATCTCCACATCCTCTCCAACACTTGTATTTCCCTGTATTTTTAATAGTGGCCATTCTGATAGGTGTGAAATGATATCTCATTGTAATTTTGATTTGCTTTTCCCTAATCATTAGTGATGTTGAGTATTTCTTCATGTGTTTTTTTGCCATTTGTTTTTCTTCTTTGGACAAATGCCTATTCAACTCTGCCCATTTTTAATTGGGTCATTTGTCTTTTTATTGTTGAGTTGTATCATCTCTTTATGTATTCTGGATATTAAACCCTTATTGGATATGTGATTTCCAAATATTTTCTCCCATTGAGTTGGCTGCCTTTTCACCCTTGTGACAAAGTCCTGTGAGGTACAAAAGTGTTTAATTTTGAGGAGGTCCCATTTATCTATTTTATCTTTCATTGTATATGCTTTGGGTGTAAGGTCCAAGAAACTACCACCTACTACATGGTCTTGAAGATGTTTCCCTATATTTTCTTCTCAAGTTTTATGGTCTCAGCTTTTACATTTAAGTTTTTGATCCATTTTGAGTTGATTCTTGTATAGGGGGTGAGATAGATGTCCTCTTTCATTCTTTTGGTTATAGATATCCAATTGTCCCAGAAATATTTGTTGAAGAGACTGTTTTGTCCCATTAACATTAACTTGGTAGGTTTGAAAAACATAAGTTGACTGAATAGGTGAGGGTTTATTCCTGGATTCTCAATTCTATTCCAGTGAACAATGTGTTTACCTTTATGCCAGTACCAAGCTGTTTTGACCACTGTAGCTTTGTAATGTTTCAAGGTCAGGCAGTGAAATTCCTCCCACATCACTCTTCTTTTTTAGTATACTTTTGGCTATTCAGGTGCTCTTTCCCTTCCAAATGAATTTGGTAACTGCCTTTTCTAATTCTGTAAAGTAAGCTGTTGGGATTCTGATTGGTATTGCATTGAATCTATAAATCAGTTTGGGTAAGATTGACCTCTTCATGATATTTATTCTTCCAATACATGAACACAGAATGTCTTTCCATTTGTTTAGGTCTTTTAAATTTTCTTTTAGCATTGTTTTGTAGTTTTCTGCATTTACTTCTTTGGATAAATCAATTCCTAGGTATTTGAGTCTTTTTGTTCCTATCAAAAATGGAATTTTCCCCCTGATTTTCTCCTCAGATTATTCAGCACTAGTGTACAAAAACATTACTGATTTTTGCATGTGATCTTGTAACCTGCCACCTTGCTGAACTTATTTATTAGCTCAAGTATCTTTGCCATTGATACTTCAGGATTTTCTAAGTACAGGACCATGTCATCTGCAAACAGTGAGAATTGTACCTCCTCTTTTGCTATTTGGATGCCTTTATTATTTTTTTTTTCATCTCTTATTGCTCTAGCTAGAACTTCTAGTACAATATTGAATAACAATGGGGACAGTGTGTATTCTTGTCTTGTTCCTGATCTTGTAAGAAAAGCTTTCAACTTTTCCCCATTGAGTATAATGTTGGCTGTGGGTTTTTCATATATGCCTTTTATAATATTGAGGAATTTTCCTTCTATTCCTATTTTTTTTTGTTTTTATAAAAAAGGATGCTGGATTTTGTCAAATGCCTTTTCTGTGTAGATTGAAATTATCATGTTTTTTTTTCCTTCAACATGTTAATGTGGTATATTATATTGATTGATTTTCTTATGCTGAACTAGCCTTGCATACTGGGAAAAAGTTCCACTTTGTTGTGATGTATAAGTCTTTTGGTATGCTGTTGGTTTCGATTTGCAAGTATTTTGTTGAAAATTTTTGCATCTATGTTCATTAGAGAGATTGTTCTGTAATTTTCTTTTCTTGTAGTATCGTTATCTGGCTTTGGTATTTGGGTGATTTGGCTTCATAAAATGTGTTGAATAATTTTCCCTCCTCCTCAATTTTTTGGAAGAGTTTAAACAAGATTGGTGTTAATTCTTTTCAAAATGCTTAGTAGAATTCACCTGTAAAGGCATCTGGTTCTGGACATTTTGCTGGGCGATTTTTGATGACACATTCAAACTCCTTAAATGTGATTGGTCTGTTAAGTTGTTGTATTTCTTGAAGTGTCAGTGTAGATTGTTTGTGCATTTCTAGGAATTTGTCCATTTCATCTAGGTTGTCTAGTTTGTTGGCATACAGTTTCTCATAATATCTTATGATTCTTTTAATTTCTGTGGGTTCATTTATAACTTCTCCTCTTTCATTTCTGATTGTATTTATTTGTATCTTCTCTCTTTTTATCTTTGTTAGCCTAGCTAGGGGTTTGTCTATTTTATTGATCTTCTCAAAGAACCAGCACTAGGTTTTGTTTATTTTTTCTACTTTTTTTTTGTTCTCAATTTCATTTATTTCTGCTCTAATCCTTATTATTTCTTTCCTTCTGCTTCCTTTGGGCTTGGTTTGCTGTTTTTTCCTAGTTCCTCTAGTTGTTTAGTTAAATCTTTGATTTTAGCTCTTTCTTCTTTTTAATATAGGTATTTAGGGCTATAAATTTCTCTCTCAAGACTGCCTTTGCTGTATCTCATAAGTTTTGATAAGTTGAGTTCCCATTTTCACTTGTCTCAATATAGTTACTGATTTCATTTGCAATTTCTTCTTTGACCCACTGATTATTTAGGGATGATTTGTTTAGCTTCCACACATTTGCAAATTTACTTTATTCCTGCCTATTATTGATTTCCAGTTTCATTCCATTATGCTCTGATTAGGATTTTGTATAATGTCAATCTTTTTATATTTATCTACAACTGCATTGTGCCCTAACATGTGGCCTACCCTAGGGAAAGATCCATGGGCACTTGAGAAGAATGTATAACAAACAGTTTGGATGCAGTGTTCTGTATATGTCTGTTAGGTCTAACTCATTTATCAACTTGTTCAAGTTCTCTGTTTCCTTGTTGATCATCTGTCTAGTTGTTTTATCTAATGATGTGAGTGGGGTGTTGAAGTCTCCTATGATTATTGTAGAGATGTCTATTTCTCTCTTTAGTTTTGCCAGAGGTTGTCTTATGTAATTTGGGGCACTCTGGTTAAGTGCATAGATACTTATGACTATTATATCTTCCTGATGGATTGTCCTGTTTATTAATATAAAATGGCCGTCTGTATGTCTTATAACATTTTTGCATTTAAAGTCTGCTTTGTTTGATATTAGTATAGCTATCCCTGCTCTTTTCTGGTTACTATTTGTGTGGAATATCTTTTTCCAACCTTTTAATTTCAGCCAGTTTGTATCCCTGGGTTTAAGGTGTGTATTCTGTAAGCAGCATATGGAGGGCTCAGGATTTTTTATCCGTTCTGTCAGCCTGTATCTTTTGCTTGGGGAGTTTAACCCATTTGCATTCAATGATATTACTGTAAATGCACTATTTACGTCCTCCATTTTATTCTTTGGTTTTCATATGTTATATCATTTTTTCTGTCTTTTTACTCTTTTGGTTATGCTTTCTGCTATTCTTTCTTCCATACTCTCCTCCAAGCCTGTCTCTCTTGTCTTTTTCTTTCAGGTTCTAAGGCTTCCTTTAATATTTTTTGCAGGTGGGCTATTTTTTGC
>PVKH010002074.1:0-28221 GCA_004027955.1 Chaetophractus vellerosus
TACTATCAAGCTCATAAAGCTTAAGCTTCAAATCCCCTCTTTTGCATGGCTCCCTCCAAAGCTTTATACCTAATTTTTGTTGATAATTGTATTTTATTTTACTTAAAGAGAATTTCAGGTCCCATAAAATCTGAATCAGCCCCCACTTATATCAGTTGAGTCTGTTGTGACCCCCCCACCCCCACCCACGAGATGCTGTTATTTACACAAGGCCCAAAGCCTTAAGATAAGGATGTAAAGTTATCAAGTCTGAATTTCATGTATATGGTAATAAGTAACACCAATCCTTTCCAAAGTATGAAATCAAATATCTCTGCCTCTATACATTGACATTTTGCTGGACTGAACTTTACATGGTTCCTCTGAGTTGCTCCCTCTTGTTTTCTGTGGCATTGCCAGAATTTCTTATATTTGCACAAAGTTGGTAAATAATAATAACAACAATGACAAGAATAATTAGCCTTAACTGAACACAATTAGTTCCAGGACCTTTGCAAAACTGTGCTTTCCCCTCCAAATTTACATAAACTTACTGAAAGAGTTGCCTGAAAATCAGAATGTAAAGATGAATTAAGATTTGGAAGGGAGCTTTGGGGTTCAGAAAATGCAAGAACCTAGATTTTTTTTAAGATACCGGAAAAAAATACTTAATATTTTGTGCAAAATAAAAAAACAATTATTTTTTAAGCTAATGAAAATCTCTTTTTACCCCTTAAATAATCACATTTCAGGACAAAACAAGATCATAGAATCACAAGAGCATAAAATTTGAAGTTATTCAGTATTTTATCTATTTTATGGAGGACATCTCTACTATCTTAACTGAGAAACATCTTGTTTCAGTACTGTTGTTGTAAACATTTTCATTGTTTTCAGTCAAAATCCACAGCAGGAAGTCAACAAACTACAACCCTCAGGCCACATCCTGCCCTGTTGCCTGTTTCTATATGATATGCAAGCTAAGAATGGATTTAATATTTTGAAATGGTCGGGGGAAAAAAAATCAAAGAATAATATTTAAAGACACATGACAATTTTTTGACATTCAGATTTTAGTGTCTATAAATAAAGTTTTATTGGGCTACACCCATGCTCATTAATTTATCTATTGAGTATGCCTGCCTGCTTTTGTGCTACAATAGCAGAGACTGTGTAGTTGCAACAGAGACTGTATGGCCCACGAAGCCTAAATATTTACTCTCTGGCCCTTTAGAGAAAAAGTTTGCTGACTCAGCAGGTATCACACAATGTATTTATTACCTTTTCCTCATGATAGAAAAGAAAATATTTTCAGACTCCTCTATCTCACCATTTCTTTTTTAAAATGGTGGAATGTCTTTATTTTGCCTTCACTTTTTAAAAATAGAGGGAATTATAGATTTCACATGCAGTTATAAGAAATAATTCAGAGAGATCTGTGCTGGTTTGAGTCTTTTGTGGAGCCCAGAAAATTATGTTCTTAAACTAACCTGCTCCTGTATGTGTAAGCCTATTGCATGTGGGACCTTTTGATTAGATTCACTTAAAAGACCTTTTAATTAGCTCACTTTTGATTAGATCACTTTGGTTAAGGGCTCAGGGTGGGTCCTAATCCTCTCATTGGCATCCTATGTAAATGGAGGAGAGATGAGCAGAGCTGCCATTTTACACTGCCACGTAAGAGAAGGCTCCAGGGTCAACAGCAGACAGAAACGCCAAGATACTGCGAGAGGTCAGAGGCTGAATTCAGCAGAGAAGCCCAAAGCAGAAGAGATGTAGTCCAGGAAGAGATGAGCCATATGCCTGATTGCCCACAGCTGAGCTTAGGGAGAAAGCCTGGAGACAGCAGAGACTGGCTGCCATTTTGCCTTGCTAGGTGGCAGGAATCCAGGATCGCCAGCAGCTGACTTTCAGTGAGACAGCATCTCTGATGATGCCTTGATTTGGACATTTTCACAGCCTTGGAACTGTAAGGTTTAACCCAAATGAATTCCCATTATAAAAGCTAATGCATTTCTAGTGTTTTGCATTGGCAGCTTTTAGTAAACTAAAACAAGGTCCCTTGTATAGTTTCTACAGTTTTCCCAATGGTAACATTTTGCAAAACTGTAGTTTGATATAACAACCAGGATATTAACAGTGGTGTATCTACTGATCTTATTCAGATTTCCCCAGTTTTACATGTACTCATTTGTATGAGTAAGTGTGTTTATAAAGTTCTGTACAATTTTATCTCCTGTGTATATTCATGTCTCCACTACTACTGTCAAAGTACTGAACAGACATTTTTATTCTTAAATATTTTCTTACTTTGATTTATTCTCACTTGGCATACTTTGAAGACCTGTGTCCGCATTTGTTAACCTCTGATAGTTTTGTAGTTTATTGATATTGCCTTGGCGGTGTCTCTGTCTACCTCCAGCCATGTGTCATACAGGGAGTTGTAATCTTCAAAAGAGTTTAGAAAATGTTGCTGATGTAGGTTAAAAAGAGATAAGAAATATACACTCTGCCAAACTCAGAAAGTCATATGGCCATTTTTAAGGGCAAGCAGTTGTGATGTGCTAAAGTAGAGTTGAAAATTAATGCTATCTCCAAAATGCAATAACCAAAGTAAAATCTGCATCTAATGCTGTAATAAGCATAATCCTAACAATCAGAATCAGTAATGAAGTAGAAAAAAAAAACAATATGAAGCTACCAAAATTCAGAAGGAAGAACGCAGACACAATAAAAGAGAGAAAGTGAAAAAAAAAAGTTATAGAGAGATAGGGGGAGGAAAAGAGGGAAGGAAGGAGGGGAGGGAAGAGGAAAGAAGTAAGGAAGGAAAGAAGGAAGGGAGGAAGTGAGGAAGGGAGGGAGGGAGGAAGGGAGAAAGGGAAGTAAGGAAGAATCATGTGTTAACAGACATGAAGGACAGAGAACATGGATGAATATAAAAATAATTGTTTCCAAAGAAATAACAGGGGCAAATTAGATATAAACAACTAAAATAATTTATTAGATGAAATGTCCCTGTGTTGAATAAAAGATTAAAAGTGTCTATTATTAATATTTTATCCCAAGTAAAATTATTATTATATTAATAATAGTAGTAAAAGACTTACACCTAATAATACAACAAATATAGAATCCTAAAAGCATCCAGGCAGGAAAACTAAAATATATAACCATAAAACAAGAAAAGTCAAGATAATTTCAGAAATTTGAGGAGAAAATATTGTGACTAGAAAATTGTAAACTGATTTACTATTTACTTACAAATGCAAAAATAATTTATCATCAGGTAAGCAGAAACTCAGGAAACATACTATTCATGTTTATTTTCTGGAAAAAAAACTTTGATGTCTGCACTGACAGACTGAGCAAAAATTCAAAATTAAAAGAAAATATCCAAAATAAGAAAATTTTATGTTAAAAGGATTGTGTGAAATATGCCCATATTTCTTCTGTTTCCTCAATTAATTAATTACTTTTGTTTTGGTGAACCAATAGACAGTTGCAATCTTTGGGCCTTACTATGACTATATCTTAACTGAAAAGAAAAATTTACCATCTCAGGATTTTTCAAAATGTACTTTAAATGTTTTTCAGTATCTAATTTATTTAACATTATACACTTTTCACTAACTAGAATGTTTTTTGGGTTTCTTTTAGGAGGTTTTTGTATATGGGAAACAGGTGCTCAGCCACTGACCCTCACCTGCTCCCCACAAACCAGAATCTTTGTACTGATATATATTTTTTTCTTAGTTGTCATTCACTTCATCTCAATTACATTGTTTTTTTCAAACTTTTTTTGAGCTAACTTTAGTCTTACAGAAAAACTTACAAATATAGAGTTCCTGTACATCTCTCACCCTACTTCCATTAACCATTAAAACTTCTATAACAATAGTGAAATGAGCAAAATCAGGAAATTAGCATCCCTAAAATACTATAAAATACAGATATTATTCAAATTTCACCAGTTGTCCCATTTATGTCCTTTTTTTCTGTTCCAAGGTTGGTCTCAGGCTCCCATATTGTATTTAATTGTTATTTCCCTTATGTCTCTTCCAATTAGTTCCTCATTCCTATTTTTTTAATTTATTTTTTTGTTGTTTAGGACCTTGGTATTTTTTAAAAGTACTGGTCAGGTATTGTTTTTAACCCCAGGAGGTAGTTCTGTTAGGTCATCCAGAATAAACACAGAAAAATAGGTGCCTCATTTTGAAAAATATGAAAGTGAGATCCATCTAGTGGACAAAATATTGTATCACACAATATTCAAATGTTACTCTGTCTATGTGCATATATAGAGAAATATATAGGTATGAAAATACACATATGCATACAATGAAGTATTTTCTTCTTTGAACTTCTTTTTGAAACAAAAATTGCAATACTCAATATTATAAGCCAGTATCAATTATCTTATGAAACCAAATAAACATCCAGAAAACTCAAAAGCTTGTTTTATAAATATCAATCTTCACATTTTCTCACAGAAAATTAAATCCAGTATGTACTTATCTTGTTATGCTCCAGTGTCTTCCAGGTAACAAACATTCCAATTTTGGAAATTAACCAACTGAGGAATGGTCCTGAAGGATTGTATATATTTTGATGACTTTACATTGCTTTTAAAAAGTGTAATTTCTCTGCTTGCTGGCCAGTGTCAAACAATGAAAGAAATTTACCAGGAATAAGTTAGCCCACGTTCTAAATCGAATAGAATTAACTCATAAATGTGTTTGGTAAATAATTTGAATTCTTCTGTTAATGTGGAAGTTACATGAGAGCCAGAATGCTTCATTTTCTTGAATAGAGTACCTTTTGTTAGACAAATGATGTACCAGGGGAAGGGGATATTTAATTTTAAGAGCACTGGATTCAATTTAACATTCAGAAACTTTTCAATAGACTCACTACCTGAACAATGGATAAGGGAAGGAAACCAAGAAGTAGAGACAAAGGAGGCATATGAAATTGGAAGCTATTCAAGTCAAAACGAGCTGAGAATAAAAAAGAATTTGGTAAATAGATAAAATGTCCCTTTCAGCTAAACACTTTAGTGTACCTTCTGGTTTCATTTACATCCATATTTACCAAAAGTAGTTTTCTGTCATAAAAAACATTTTTTTTCTCCTGTCAGTGTAATCTGTAAAAAGTAAACTGTTAGATATCTGTAGACTGCTAGAATGCACAGCTGGAGAAACAAGCATATTTAAACCCTCAAATCATTTGGGTCCTTTTCAAGGTTTTGTACTTGGCCTTATTACGCGTGAACCAAAAAGTTGCCCTTGGCGTGTATATTTGGGAATGACAATTTAAAACTTTCAAATGTATAAGCATTTTGGTGTATATTAATTATATTTAATATTAATATTTAGCAAGTTTAATAAAGGACTACAGATATATACATTGCTGAACATTAATATTATTTGGTTCCTTCTGTACATAAGCAAACATTTGCCCTAAGCTTGTATGTTACTTACAATCACATCTTTAGACAAATTATTTTGTCTGAATGTTGATAAATTTCAGTTTTGTATTCCTCCATGTAGTTAAAAAAATTATACCTTGATATATTTAAGGTTTTTTATTGTACAAAGATAGTATTAAGAATAAAACAGGATAGTGGTTAACAGGAGTAGGGAGTGGGGAAATAGGGAGTTATTGCTTAATGGGTATGAGTTTTGGTTTGAGGTGATGAAAATAGTCTCGAAACAGATAGTGGTGATAGTTGCACAATATTGTGAGTTTATTTAATTTTACAGAATTCTCCACTTTTAACAAATGGTAAAAATGATTTTATGTATATATGTTTTACCATAATTCAAAATAAATAAAATCTTTAAATGGTAGTATAAAAATGTTTATGCATAAACACTCATATAGAAATTTAAAAAAAAGTATTATCCTCTGTAACCTATGTAACCATGTAAATCAAACCTGGCAGGTGGTGCATGGCAGTTAGACAAGACCCACAAAATTATTCTTGTAAATTACTATGAGTAACTGTACCCATAGCATCCCCTGGCACAACTGGATAACAAGTTAGTCAAAGAAATAATTAGCGGCAATTATGTTTTCTGATTGCCCACACACACAACAAAATTGGTGGCCAGCTTCCTAGTCGGCCTCCTTGAAGCATCATGGACAAAAGACTGGGCTTTATTTCTTCCTTCAGAATCAGTACAATGTGCTCTCCCTTAAATATACCCCCATCCCATCCCCTTGATGGCTCATGCCTGTAACTTCTGTGATGTGTATAAGTGTACAATGCAAAAAAAAAAAAACAACTGTTTTTATCTTTACCACTATTAAAGGTTTTACATTTAATGATAAATAACTTCTAAGTGAGCCTTTCATCGAAGCATATTTTGGTGGATTCAGGAGAAAACTGGTAAACTCAAACAAGGAGAGAGGAAGAATCGATGAGATGATGGATGAGTGTGAGAACATCATATCCAAAGACCAACTTTTTTACCTCACAAATTGGCCTAGAGCAGACATGGTGGAAAATGAGTTGTTTTGGACCCTGCTCCCTGTCTGCATCAGATCTCAGCTGTTGCATGGGGCAGGAAAATATTAGAGGTCTTTCTGTTTACTTTTTCTCTCTCTCTCTCTTTTTTTTTTTCCTGTATCTGTTTTTCTTTACCAATTGGATTCATTCTTTTCCTTTCCTCTCCATTACAACAGATAGACTTCGTGGTGTTCTTTACTTCCAGGAGGCAAGTGTCAGAACAGAAATAGGGCTACCATAACAACCATAGCAACCACCAAACAATAACACTTTTAAAAAGGAAGAGTCTGAGATTCTTCGTGCCTTTGGTTTTCAAGTTACCTAAGGCCTTGAGGGAATAATGAGGGTTTGAGATAAAGATAAAGATATATAAGTGGAAAATGCTTCCCTTTCCCACTAACCCTCCCAAATGAACTATATTCTTCCAAACTGGAGGGAGGAGCGATGGAGAAGATTTTTATGTCAGCAGAGAGACGGCTGGGGGTGGGAGTTAGAGAGAGGGAGAGACAGGTCACCTCACTTCTCTGCTTGGAGTCCTGGGGTGTTGATTCTTAAGCCAAGATGTCATAGATATCTTGGTAGTGATCCTGTGACCCTAACAGCATGGAGGCATCAGAGTAACAACAGAAAACCAAAGCACTTGAGGGAGACATGGGAATAGTAAATTCAGAGCTGACCTGAGTGCTTGTATTATGAACGACCTCACAGAGCAATGGAAGAGTCCCCCAGGGAAAGGGGCAGGGAGCCTAAATTGACTTAGGGCAATTTTCTTCTACACTGGTAAAAAGAATGCTCAAAATAAAATCAATTTGTGTTAACAAAAAAATAAAATATGCTTCTTGTACACTGAGTTCTTGCGTGTTTACTGAGATTTACAACCTGCTATCAACATATGCACACAGATGTGTATACATATGTGTATATGTATGTATGTGTGTGTAATAGATACACACACACACAATGTAGCAAATACCTTGCAGTAAGTCTTCACAGTATTTGCAAAAGTGGTAACACTTGAGCTAAAGTTTGGAAAGTGAATAAGAATTTGCCAGATGAGTAAGTACGGGAAGAGCATTTAGAAAGAGGGAGAGCATATGCACATACATGAAAGGATGGGAGAGAATTGTGTGTTTGAGTAAGAACAAGCAGTAAATCAGAGTATAGGCACCTACAGATTAGTAGACAGAGACATGAGGATGGAAAAGTTGCTGGTGCTGGGTCATTAAAGTCCTTGCTAAGTTTCGATTTTGTCCTATAGTTGTTAGGGATCTAGGAGAGTATTTTAAAAGGGGAGTGACACAAACCAAGCTGATTTTTATAATAACTCTGGATGTTTATGTAGAATTATTTGAAAGGTCATGAGAATAGTGGAAGACAGTCTGTTTAGGAAATTGATGAGCAATTATTAGGGCTTAAATGGTAGAAGTGGAGGTGGAAGGCAGATTGAGATTTACTTGGCATGTAGAATTGATGGAACTTGGTGAATTAGACATTCGCTATCAGGGAGAGGTTGATAATAGCCCCCTGTTTCTGAGTGGAATGTTAGTATCATTAATCAAGCAAGATAAGGAATATGGTCAGAAGATAAGCAGGGATGACCAATTGACTATTGGAAAGAAACGCTTGAATTTCTGGAGAGATTTCTGGAATAAAATCAGATTAGGGAAACTCCATGAACATAAAATATGGTATGGGTAAATTCGTTCCAATTTTTTAAGCATTTACAGTCTTTCCCATGCTTTGCCTCCTTTTCTGTTGCCTTTCTTCTTTGACCTTGGATCACATACACCAGAATCTGATATCTTTGATGCTGCTCAGATTGGTCTTCTCCTGTGACTCTGCCTTTATATTTGGTCCCAATCTGCCTCTTATTGTACTTTCCCTCTATTGGTTTAATTTTGGAATCATAATCATAATTCTTTTGACTTTTGCCTCAGGATGATTTGAAATGAACTTCTCCTGCTTTGTAGCAGGAAACAGGCCAAGAATCATTCCAGAAAAACCAAATATTATAAACTTGGTGGCAATCTATTTCCACACACTGTAGGAAAAAAAATCACTTTGCCAATGGCACTCAAGCTGGCATTCACTCACAGCTGAGCAGGTGACAGTTACATAGGATAAGTTAACTGCCAGATATACCAACTTTAACTGATAATACAATTCTTAAAGTAATGGATAATACACATAGAGTGATTTCTTTATGCCAAGCTCTATTCTATGTGTTTTACGTGTCTTAGTTCATTCAATCCTTGACATATCTTTGTGAGGTGGTTACTATTATTATCCTTAGTCTACAGGTGAAGAAACCAAGACAGAGAAAGTTTAAATATTTCAATGTCAAACTTCAGACTGAAGCAGTCTAACTTCAGACTCTTCACTCTTATTTAATATGCAATACCCATTTGTATTAGTTTCCTATTGCTGCTGCCACTAATTACCAGAGACCTTAATAACCTATCTCTTAATAGCCTATCTTTTTTTTCCCCATCTTTTCACATAAAGAGGGTGAACCTGCCTTTGAGTCATCATTATGGTTGAAAATGTCATTTGAATATGATAGGCTTTGAATGGCCTTTATCCTGAAATTTCCATTTACCAGTCTTTTGGATTTTTCATTCTTCCCAGGTACACATTACCTGTAGCCTCAAGTGGAAATACTCTCATTTCCTCCTTATTTTGTTCTTAGTGGTGTTAGAATAAAATGGGAGTTGTTGTAAACAAGCTGTATCTTGTTCATGTCCATTAATCTGGCATATTGGTACAATTCCATGTTATTTTTAACTCTCCTTCCTAGAATCTACTTATCTATTTTGAAATATTTAGACAAATATTTTTTATGGATTGACAATTCTCATTAGATATTCATTTGCTCAATACTTGGAAAAACAAAATGTTAAATTTGAAACTTTTGTATTGTTGTGGTACAGCCAGTGCCACATTCATGGGGAAAAACAGGCAGTAGTACTTATTTACTAAATGAAGACCAACTTCCTAAACTTCCTTTTGATATGACAGTTTGGAAACAGGCAAGGCATCTTTTCTGTATTTCCCAAACTGCTTGGATTCAGAGGTATGTCTCAAATCCAGCTAAAGAACAGTTTTCAAGCTACTTTCTTTTGAGAAGAACGTACTGGGGACTGTATTGACCAAATGAAGACTGGATTTAGAGAATATGATGAATTTACTATTAAAATTGGCAGAGATGACTTAAATTCTTGCTCTACTTTCAACAGGTTAAAACAAAAACAAAAACAAAAAAACCCTAATCCTTGAACTACAATGTATTTGTTTTACCTGAAAAGGGGGTCAAGGGGTTCCTGGCTTTTTATATACTTCCACAGAATCAAATTATACTCAATTTGGCCAAGCTCAAATGTGTGAGCAGGAAAGACTGAGAACTGCAAATTAGTGCATTTGTAACCAGATTATCATTAAGTGATTGTGGCCTGAGTTGCTAGCTGGATTAAGAACTAGCACTGAAATGTGATCTGGGAAAAGACTGGGGGATGGGTGGTTAGAGACAAAATATGGGGAGCAATTGGAAAGTAAGCTATTTAGAGCAAAATGAAACCTCAGACTGATCCCAGATTTATGGTTTAAGTGGGAGGAAGAGCAGGAAGGACTTATGAGATTTTTTTTTTCTTAGAAGAGGAATGTTTGATTGCAAAACTGGGCCACAACTGGCATTCAGAGAAAAGAACTGGTCTTGAACATAAAAAGAACTGGATTTAACAACTCCAAAAATTGTTGCAATGTAACCTAGACTGAAATGGTTCACAAATGTTGTGTCTAGTTCTTAATTTCCACAATTCTGCAGGCAGGTCAGTTTCTCTACAGGAACATCACCACGTCCTTCAGAATCATGTTGATGCCTGTCTTTCTGTGAATAAACTGCTGTTACTTCAAATCTCTGGGTATAAAATCCCCCATCATCAAAATTAAAAGGTTGAGATGAATAGGTGGAGCACAGGGCATTTTCAGTGCAGTGAAATTTTTCTGCATGATACTGTAAGGGTAGATACATTTATGCATTTGCCAACACCCATGGAACTATACAGCATAAAGGGTGAACCCAAATGTAACCTATCAACTTTAGTTAATCACAATATATAAACATTGATTCATCAATTGTAACAAATGTGCCACACTAATGGAAGATGTTAATAATAGGGAGGAACTGTGTACAAGGGGCAAGGGATATATGAGAACTCTGTATTTTCTGTACAATTTTTCTGTAAACCTAAAATTGCTCTAAAAATAAAGTCTACTACAAAAAAGCTAAAAGATTGAAATTGATGTGGCTTAAAGTTCTGTACAAACTGTTGGGGAAAATGAATAAATATAGTTGAGTTCCCAAATCCAATTTAATCAATTAACCAGAAGTTTGTTCAGCCATTTAGTCATTCATTCCACAAATATCCATTAAGTTCCTACTGTGTGCCAGACATTTTACAGGGCCCTGGAGATATATTGATGAGCATACAACAAAGAGTTCCTCTATTCTATTATAAATATCAAATCCTTAATTACCTTGCTATGTTTTGGTCGGGCCACTGAGGAGGGAATTTTAGCAAACATACTATGTATAACATCCCTGAGCTGCTTCATTCAAGCAGACTCCAGATACCATCCTCATCCTGAGGACTTTATTACTTTCTGAACCAGGTAATAAAGAAAAATAAAATTTGTAACAATATAGAAATATGGATCTGTTAAAGCCATTTATACACTTTTCCCTAAAGAAATTATGGATTAGAATAAACTGAAGTCCTTCATTCTCTTTACTGGCAATTTGCCAGTATATTGCTGTGGGTTTTTGTTAGTTTATTTACAGGAAAGTAATGTGTTTCTTCACAAGACTTATTAAAATCCCTTTATATTACCAGTTTCCAATTAGCTGCTGTATCCCAGGTGGAATTTATTTCTTTTTCAAAGGAAAACTAGAATTTGTTCTGTTTTTACAGTGGAACAAAGATGTCCACGTGTTGTACATTGGTAAATATGCTCGAATGGCATAAAATGGTGCTTGAGGATTATTTGAGGGGATGTGTGTCTATGCTGTCTGGTGTCTTTACTCTTTCCTTCAAGATTTATAGGCATAGTTTTGCTAAAAATTTTGGGCTTAGGAGGGATTTTACCACGGCCACAGTTTCTGGATTTGACTTATATCCCAAAGTGTTGCCTCGATGCAGCTATCCTCATTTAGCATGGCCCAGGAGGGATTTGAAATTCTGCTCGTTACTTTTTTGGCTTATAGCAGAACTTCATAGGGAATAACAAAATTACTGAGCCAAGAATAACTCCATGAGGGGGGTGTGTTCAGTGTTTAAGTCTTTATAGTCCACAAGTGAAATGGACAACTGAGATAAAGAACAAGTATGGATGTATGGTAAGACCTTTTTCATAGTGTGATCTTGTTAGACTTATAGTCTCTAATTTCATAATATTGAAGTTAATGCTTTAATGGGACAGAGAAAGGGAGAGAGAGAGAGAGAGGCTGCTTATGTGTCCATGTGGTAGTGTTTGGGGAAGTGTTTGATATAAGAGTGTGACTATAGGCAGGTATAAGGGCATATGGGGTTTTTCCTTTTGGAAAATGAAAGCGTTCTGAAATTGACTGAGATGATGACAACACAACCTGTGATGAAAATGAAAACCACTGAGTATACGCTTTGAATGGATAGTACAAAGCATGGCCTTGTATAACACAGGGAATCCAGTGGTGGAAGATGGACTGTTAACAGGACAAATATGAAAGCATTCTCTCATAAATGATAACAAGTATATAATACTAATACAGAGTGTTAATAATTGGATGGATTGGGGGTAAAATACACCAAATGTACCATATGGGCTATAGTTAGTAGTAATATTTTAACAATGCTATTTCATAGTTTGTTACAACAGTTTCACAACAATGCAAGGTGTTGGTAGTGGGGTGATGTATGGGAGCCCTGTAATGTGATATGCATATTTGTTATGTAAGCTCACAACTTTTACTATACACTTATTGTTTATGGATGTTCGTGTGTGAGTGACATACTTCAATAGTATTTTATTTTTTAAAAAAGTGTGGCTGGAAGAAAAGAAAAGATTTCTGGAAAATGTGTATCTAAAAACATCTTACAAAAAAATAAGTTATAATTATCAATCTTCATATTTTTATTGAAACTAATTAAATTGACATATCTTAAGTGAATTAAATCCTAAAAGTAAGGCTATTACTGTCTTTGTTGATTGGCATAAAACACTGGAAACTATGAACAGCTTTTTATTAGAGCTATATAAGGATTCTCTTCATATTTGGATAAGAGCTGAGGCCATAGCACTTTGATTTATCAAAATTATAATAACTGATGAAAATATTTTCTTAAAAGAATCAATCCATAAAATCTTGGATGAGTTTAAGGGTAAAAGTAGACAATATATGATGAAATAGTTATAATAGCAATAATGATAACTATCATTTATGGAAATTAACCAAAATGTCAGGTATTATAAAAAGTTCTATATTCAATCATTGATCCATTTGATTCATTAAATGTTTATTCAATCACTGACAAAACAGACATTATACAGACTTCATCTATATCAGGCATGGTGATCACTGGGGTACAGACACAAGCAAAACAAAACACACTTGAAGCTCTAGATTAAATGCATTATACCATTTATCTCTTATAACAAATGGTGAAGCAGACAATCATTATTATCCACATTTGTAAATATGAAATCTGATGCTTTAAGAGAGTAATTCTCCAAGGAACCTGAATGGTTGGTTTGACCTCCAAGAGTTATTGTTTAGGTTTTCAGATGAAAAGTCTGTCTTTATGGAATCAAGATTCCCCAAATCTTAGTAAATGAAGGAGTAGCATGATTCAGATTTTGGGATGAAAATAAGGTATGCTTTTGTTACTGGCTGTCATGAAGAAAAGTTATCTGAGGGGTTTTGTATGAGTATTGACAATCAAGAACTAATAGCATTTTCATTCTCTGGCTAGACAGAGTCTAGATCAGCAAAAGCAAAAGTTTTACAATGAAAAGCAACCAAGAATTTGATTCATTGAAAGTCCAGAAAAGATTTTCCTCTAAAAAAGTATACTTAATGTGAAATAAAATATAAAACAAATTGAGGATCAATTTGGTATCATAAATTTGTCTGAATAAAATTCAAAAATATAAGAAATCTTTTGATATGCAGTAAATACAAAATCAAAGATCAATCTTTGAAATTAGAAACATTTGGATGTCTGAATTTTTTTTCATTTTTATTTGAATTTTTGGCATTGGCCTAACTCTTTGGTGATAGCTTTAAAGTTGGAGGAAATATATTTTTAAAATTCTTCTAATGTTTAAAATCATTTCCAAATAGCTCATGGAATTATGAAAAGGGAAAATATAGCCATATTTCATGGAAAAAGGAATGACTTGGAAAATAACATACACGAACACTGCATTTTTAGCAAAATTGAGTCCATGTGCAATACTGTTTTCCAAAATATCGAAGCTGAGCCATGCTTTATTGCTATAAATTCAATGCAGAGGAAGAAAATAGTTCTTCTCCTACACCATTTCTCTTTATGGTTTGTATAAAAATAATTTTCAAGTCTCGGTTTGATTGTAATTACTTACTGATATTAAATAGATGCACATTGTAATGTTTCAAGTGTTGTTGATAGCTTAAAAATAATCCATATATAGTTCATATTAAAGTAATCGTTTTGGAAAACACAACTTTTATGGCCTAACAGATTGTAATCACAGAGTGTGTCTTCTCCTAAATAAAACAGAATCTTGAAATTTAAAGTTATAGCAGTCAGGATAGGCTACACTATACTGTGGTAACAAGCAACCCTCAAGTCTGAAAATCTGAGAAACAACAGAGGTTTTTCACTCATGCCATTTGAACATGGGCCAAAAAAAAAAAAAAAAAAAAAAAAAAGGCAGTAAATGCTCCATCTCAATCCCTGCTTCCACAGTCACCACAAGAGAGGGAATGGGTACTGCAGTGTTACTTCCACTAAAGCCACAAGGCCATGCCATACTTTAATCCTAACCTGGGCCTGGTAAGTGAAAAACCAGAATATTTATAAACAGCCTGAATGACTATCATAGAATAAATCTTTAAGATTATCTAGTTCATACCCATTTTACAGATGTGAAGCTTATTCTTAGCAAAAGGAAGAAGTTTGCTCAAAATAGTATACTTCATTAATTATGAACAGTGGTTATAACCAGGGTTTCTTTCAGTCATGCTAAAAATTGTATTAAATACCTTGCGTGTGCCAACTGCGTGCTAGGATCTTAGAATTAAAAAGAAATAAGATATTAATAGGGAGTGGAGAAGATAGACATGTAAATAAGTAAAACCAAGAAGTCATACCTACCCATGAGTTTTTGGAGCAATTTTCACAGAGGGGGTAAATTCAGAATAACATCTTGGAGGAGATATGAAGGTTCAGAAGAAAACCAGGAAAGAAAAAGAACCTACAGGTGGGAGAAGAGACTTAGGAGAGAGAGAGATGACAAATAGACTGTTTTCAGGGAGCCACAAATGGTTTAATATGGATGGGTCATAAGGTACAAATGAGGGTGTGGTCAGCTAGAAAATAAGAAGGAGGCTGATGTGAAGGAAATTACTATGGAGTTTAGTATCCTATGGGATTTGGGGTGGAGTTCAAAGGTCCTTGTTACTGCCCAAAACAGTACGTATATCATTGACAATTCTTCCCAGGGGAGAAGGCTGTTTTTTAGGGCATATGTTCTGGGGTCATTTGCATGTGTTTGGAGCCAAAGAGGTAGGGCTGAGTCACCATCTTCTATGCCTAGATTTCCTGGTGTTTCACAGCCTAGAAGAATCATAAGTGATTTAGAAGGTCAACAAGAATAGGTCTAGATTCTCAGTCCCCAAACAGGATTCAGCAGATTGGAATGGACACCCCTGAGATTATTCTACAGGCTTTACAGGTTCCACTGCATTCCAGCGAGGGAGGGAAGACATGCATGCACTTAATATGTTCTTAGGACATTTCCCTTTCCCAACTGTAATCAGTGCTTGATGACAAAAATGGGGTAGAATTTGATTTTCTTCAGCAGGACCTGAACCTTGCTGGATTGAAGAATTTAGTATTACATGAAAAGAAGGCTGTCCTCATTTCACCAGGTATTCTCATGCCTAGGAGGGTTTCATTGATTTTCTTGATAAACAGGGGGAATAAGTATGTGGAAAAATGTTAAAGTCGAAGAAGCCAGAAAATTGTTTCTAAATAAAGACTTAGTGAATCTGCCTCTCTATACCAAAATTCAGAAAAGTACTCCCAGAGTCTTTATTTCCTTTCTGACTTATAACTTTCCTTATGGTAGTCTATTTTATGCATTGGATGCTTAATTACTAACAAGTATGGTTGAAAATTAAAACAAAACAAAACAAAAAGAAACCCCTTTACAGGAGCCCAAACTCTCTGGACTACTAACTCTGACCACATGCAAAGCATGTTGCTTGGATACCCAGAGTAGAGAAATTGTCCAGCAATTTTAGATCCCACTAGCTGCCTGCATGCAGAAACTGACATTGGTGACCACAGCATTAAAAAATTTATAGAAACACAAGTAATCTGTAGAGGATAAGAGAAGTAACCTAAATCAATCTAAACATTTTAGCTGATATTTGGTGTTCACGAAACTATGAAAAGCCAACTCCCTGACTTTGTTGTTTGAGTCTAAGATGAAAATTCTTGCTGCTTATAAAGCTTCCTCCTCTGTACCATGACTCCCTGCCTCTCAGAAATTTGTTGACTCATGACGTCAACTTTAATAATCAAATTGATGCCATCTTTAAATGTTTTTTACTGGTCTTAAGAATAAATTACAATTATGCAGTATAGTATGCATGAGATTAAACTTCCCTGTGATTTTACATTAGGAATAATTTTTATCATGGATGTATTATAATCCCAGGTTACAGATTGTGTAGAGTGAGATCGTGTTTTAGCTAGATTTCAGTAGTAATAGCTAGATATTGGTAGTACCTGTAGTATTCTGTTTCACAATGTTCTTCCCAATCCTCCTCTCACATTCACACTAACCAAGGGAAAGCTTTCTAAAATACAAATCTGACCTTGTCACTCTGCTATTTGGAAATTGCTGTTGGTTTACCACTGACAACAGAATAAAATCTAAACTCTTTAACATGGCATGCAAAATACTTTATGAGCTAGCTCCATCCCACTGTTGCTTGCCAATCATTCATTTTATTTTTACTCTCCTCTGAGCAAGCAATGCTCTTTTGAACTTCCATGCATCCGTCTAAGATTTTTAACGTCCAGGCCTTGAAGTATTCATCCCTCTATCTGATGAGGATCTATACACCCTTAGAAACCTAAATCAAATATCATTCCTTTAAATTTCCCTCTCAGCACTGCCTTTGCATATCCCATAAGTTTCAATATGTTATGTTCTTGTTTTCATTTGTCTTGAGCTGTTTGTTGATTTTTCTTGCAATATCTTCTTTGACTCACTGATTATTTAAGAGTGTATTGTTTAATCTCCATATATTTGTGAATTTTCCCTTCTTCTGTCGTTAATTTCCAACTTTATTATGTTATGATCATAGAAAGTGTTTAGTATAATTTCATTGTATTTAAATTTATTGAGATCTGACTAATGCCACAGCATATGGTCTATCCTGGAGAAAGATCCACAAGCACTTGAGAAGAATGTATATCCTGCTGTTTCGGGGTGTAATGCTCTATAAATGTCTATTAGGTCTAGTTAATTTATCATATTGTTCAAGTCTTCACTTTCCTTATTTATTCTCTGCCCAGATGTTCTATGTAATACTGAGAGTGGTGTGTTGAAGTTTCCAACTATTATTGTAGAGATGTCTGTTTCTCCCTTCAGTTTTGTCAGTGCATGTCTCATGTATTTTGGGGCACCATGTTAGGTACGTAAATATTTATTATTGTTATTTCTTCTTGGTGAATTGTTCCTTTTATTAATATATATTAACCTTCTTCCTCTCTTATAACAGTTTTGCATTTAAAATCTATTTTATTCAATGTTAATATTGCAACTCCAGCTCTTTTTAAATTACTATTTGTGTGGAATATCTTTTTCCAACTTTTCACTTTCAGCCTGCTTGTGTCCTTGTGTCTAAGGCAGGCTTCTTATAGACAATACATAGAAGGTTCGTCTTTTTATCCATTCTATAAGTCTATGTCTTTTAATTGGGGAGTTCAAACCATTAACATTCAGTGTTACTACTGTAAAGGCATTACTTCATCCATTTTATCCCTTGGCTTTCTGTTGTATCTTGCTATTGTGGGTCTTTTAACCCTTTCAGTTACTCTTACTTAAATTCTTCATTTCTACATTCTTCTCCAGGGTTCTCACCCTTGCCTTTTCCATTAAGGTTGTAACATAACCTTTCATATCTCTTATAAATCTGATCTCTTTGTAACATGCTCTCTCAGTTTTGTTTGTCTGTGAAAACTTTAAAGTTGCCTTCATTTCTGAAGGATAATTCCTCCAGGTAAAGGATTCTTGGCTGGCAGTTTTTGTCTTTGAGTACCTTAAATGTATTATACCTCTGCCTTCTTGCCTCCATGGTTTCTGATTAGAGGTCGGCACTTAGCCTTATTGAGACTCCCTTGTAAGTAATACATTGCTTTGATATTGCTGGTCTCAGAATCCCCTCTTTATCTTTGGCCTTTGACATTCTGAATAGTAGATGTCTAGGAGTAAGTCTATTTGGATTTATTCTGTTTGGGGTATGTTGTCCTTCCTGAATATTGATATTCATGTCTTTCATGAGGGTTGGGAAATTATCAATCAGTATTTCTTCAAATATTATTTCTGCCCCTTTTCTGTTCTCTTCTCCTTTTGGGACACTTATAATGCATATGTTTGCATGTTTCATGTTGTCATTCAATTCTTTGAGACCCTGTTCAACTTATTGCCTTCTTTTTTCTGTCTTCTCTTATCTTTTCAAATTCAAATGCTCTGTTTTTTATTTCACTTATTCATCCTTCTATCGTTTCAAATCTGCTGTTATATGCCTCTAATGTATTTTTAATCTCATCCAGTGTGTCCTTCATTTCCACAAGCTCTGTTACTTCTTTTGTAGTCTTTCAAATTGTTTCTTTATGCTCACATAGTGCCATCTTAATATCCTTTATCTCTTTAGTCATATTTCCCTTCATCTCCTTAAATTGGTTAAGGAGGTTTGTGTTAACATCATTGATTAGCTATCTTAAATCTTGTGTCTCATCTGGATTCTTGGTTTGTCCCTTTGGCTGGACCATATCTTCCTGTTTCTTAGGATGGCTTGTTATTTTTTGTTGATACATAGCCATCTGATTATGTTAGTGATTTTACTCTACTGATCAATTTCTCTCTCTTTCCCAGTGGTTTTATTTCACAGGTCTTTGGTTTTTAGTTTATATTTTCTAAAACGTTACGCTTTCCCTATTTAAGTAATCAAAACAGGGGCAGGAAGCCACTAATGGGGCAGAGACCAGATCTATGGTGCCTGGGAAAGAAACAGGCGAGAGAAGCCATCTTTGTCACTTTCCCATAAGGCCAGCAGGTGGCACTCCTTAGCAAACCCTTCCACAGAGAAGAAGCATTCCATTTCCAATAATCAGCTCTTCTGAACCAACAAATTATGGTGGTTACATTCACCAAAGAGAAGCCACACTCAGTCCTCTACTGCACCCTTCCTCTTCCCAGGAAGGTATATGCCCTTTCCCCTCTCAGCGGCAGGTTTTACCAAGGCTGTTTGCCTCAGGAGTGGGAGATGGGTGGCGTTCCAAGCTGTGGGAGCCTCAATGCATGGTTTTCCCTCTGGCTTCTCCATCTCTATGTCACCAGTCCCTCCTGGATGATGCATGCAGCACTCTCCTGGTCTGTAGGTCCCCAAAGCAGCTCTTTCAGATGAGTTCTATGCCTTCTCCCTTATTCTGCAAGAGAACAAAAGGATGAATATTATATGGTCTCATTGATATGAACTAAATCCAAGTAGACTTATGTAGTTGGACTTTGCATTTGGTGGGAAATGGAATGTGGGTTGAGAAGGGAAGATGATGTTGAAGGTATGCAAAATGTTTAATAAGGTCAATGGCAAATGTGTGGTAATGGTTAGACTTGATGGTAACACATTATAATGGGTATAACAAACAGTATTGATTTATGGATGTGATTGTGGTTCAAATGAGTAGTCTAAGGTGGTTAATGTTAGTTGGAGGACAGCTGGAGAATAATATAGGGAATGTATACCAGTGATTTTAGTGTAGATGATAACTGTGGTTAACATAAATATATGAATGTTCTACTATAAGGCGTTAAGAATGTGGTGATGCATGGGGAAAATATGACTAACATAATTTACAGACTATAGTTAACAACAACTTTGTCATGTTTTTGTAGCAAAAGCATAGAAGGTACTATATTAATGCTAAAGGTAAAAAATAATTTGGGTGTAGTTTTGTGGATATGAATTTGATTAAGCATATTTTTCTCATTAATAAGGAACCTTGACTATATCATTTAACTAATCTGTGTTCATCTATTTTCTTTCTGAACACTGGAGAAACAATTGAGTTTGTTGTTGGAATTAGATGAGATAAAAGTGCCTGGGGAGAACTTTTTAAGAGTAATGCTTCCATAACTTGTTGAGCTGCCTTTTGTCTGTTATTTTATTATTTTTTTTAATTTGAAACAAAGTTTGAATTAAAAAATATTATTCCTTTGGGGAAAGCTTTCCTGAATCCTCCCAGAAAAGGTTACTATTGTTACAAAGAGACCTAGAGCTCGCCCAAAGGAGAATGACACATTGTGTTAACTTATGAATGAGAATCCCTTTTCATTGTGCATTTCCACTTTCTAATATAAAAAATCTCCTATTCATAATTATTAACTCATTACATCTGACTTAGAGTCCTGAAGTTGCTATAGCATTAACGACTTAATATGGCACCATTATATCAAAGCATGTCTTCTCATTGACTTACATTTAAATTTTGGGGCTCTGATCCTCTTAAAGAAATTTTGTCTTACCACCAAATTAATAAAAACAGCACATTTCGGAATAAATCTTTTCCTTCAAGCCGCATTTTGACTTAATCATGTATAATATAAATTGCTCCTACTTTTCAACATCTAAATGAGAAGTTACTTAAGTAAACACATATGGGAAATTCATTTTTATTTAAACAGAATATCAGACAAAATGATTATCCGGTAATTCTTATTTTATTTAAAGTTGAAAATTCTGGGTTCTCAGGTTTCCCTTGTTTACCCCTATTCCCTATCAACTCCATCAGACAGTCTCACACAAATAAATAAGTCTTCTTAGATTTGCAACAAATGAAAACACTGATTTTTTACTTCATATGTGTCTTCTTCAGAAGGCACACTACATGAAAGTAAGGACTAGGATATGGTTGGTGTCTGGCTCAACCCTCTATCTATATTACTTTACTTAGTGTTTGAAACATAGTAGTCTTTTGATAAATATTTATTAATGAGTGAATACAAGAATTAGATACTTAATAAACAAATTAGTGTTTCTACTTTTTCAAATAACTGCACAGAGTTTTAGTATAAAGAGTGTTTTCTTAAAACTTTCTATAATATTATATTATTGAAGACTAACCATGTCACCTTGTCAAAACCTCTTTATTGATTTTCCTACAAAAGAAAGCTTCAAGTACTAATTATTTATTAAGAACAGCATTTATAACAAAGACTGGACCAATATGGATCTATTTTTACAATTAATGATAAGCAGCCTATAATCAGTTTTGAAAACCACAAAGATTTCCAAGGTTTATCATGCAGCAAAATGTCTATTAATCAAAGCTCTAATATAGTTTTTAAGATGTAGAAATAGGAGACTACCAAATGAATGTACAAATATGGACCCTTACCAAGATCCCTGGTGAGCCTGAGAACAAGACCTACACCCCCAATGCTACTAGGAAGGGAAAAGAAGATTTTTGTGCCTTAAGAAAGATGTATTATAGACAATGATTATAATACAGAAAGAGAGAGACAGAGAGACAGAGAGAGGCAGAGACAGAGACTAAGAAAGGGGTTTTTTGTTCCACGGATCCCTTTGCCAGTCAGGTGAAAACCACGGATGCCTTACTAAGTCCACACTATACTGTGTATTATTTAATAAATATATCACACCCGTACCAACATGTCCCCACAAGAATAATGCTTTTTTGAATTTTCAATTCAAGCTCATGGATCCCCTGAAATCTTTTCACAGACCCCTTGGGGGTCTGTGGATCCCTGGACTAAGATAATTTTTAGAACTCTTGGACTAAGATAATTTTTATCTGAGTAATTATATCACAGACCTGATGGAATTTCTATCGAGGTGTTGATGGGTCGACCATATTTCATCAGACTGAAATAAAATATGGGTGGGGAGGTGGAGTGACATTCAAAGTGGAAGAAAGAGCATTAACATATCTCTAATTGGAAATCACTGAGGTTCTACATACTTTGCAAAGCCCAGTGATAATCCTTTTAGCATTATAAGACATATTTGCTTTGATTGTCTTTTCTTAATCAGGGGAACATTTCATTCTGAAATTGTATACTTTGGACAATTTATGCAAATTAGCACATCTCTTTCTCATTTTGGAAACTGCTCAAGTGCAAATCCAGTCTAGTGGTTAAAAAGTAAGCATGTGTGGGGAATGAGTAGAGGCGAACAATTCCAGCAACATATACAACTCTCTTTTCACATACCCACTATCAAGTTTAATAGCATCCCTGTTCTTAAACAGTTCTTAGAGAGCTAAATCATCCAACAATTTGAAAGTTTAAAATATGTCACATTAGAGGCAGCTTATTAATAGAGAGAAAATGTGACAGGGAACATTAGAGTGTAGCCCAACAAGAAAGTAAAATCTGGGAGACTGGTTTTTGTTTTTTTTTTTCTTTTCATCTTTACAAAGGCGTGCTCTTTACATTTTTTTGACATGAAATGATAATAATAATGACTGGTTATCATTTTGAATGGTTGCTTTCCACCTGTGCTCCTCATGCATTTATCCATTTTGTATTTACAACAATCCTAAGAAGTTGGTGCTATTATTATTGTAATTCTTTTGTGGATAAATTGAGGAAAAGAAAGGTTAAATACTTGTCCCTAGGTCACACAGCTAATAAGTAGAGCTAGAATTTGAACTTGAGCCTGTCTGACTCAAGAGCCCGCACTGTTGACTTTGTGTTATTGCCACCAGGTCAGATAATGGGGGCAGCTTACCCCTTCTTATACTGTGACAAGATCTCAGAGTCTTGGTGTGAAGAGAGTATTTGAGTAAAGTTTAGGTATTCAAAATGAAAAAGGGTAAGGGGCTAAGCTACATGAACCAGGGAGAGAAAATGTATGGACTCAGTGTGAGATATAACCAAGACCTGCTACTTAGTAAAAGTTATCTAGCAATGAAGGAGGAAAGGTTTGCTTTGGTTTGAAACCTGAGTAGTCACACTTTCCTTGAAAGAAGAGTATAATGCTATGAGAGCATGCACAACACCTTAAAGGCCCAACATTCTTAACATATAACATACCTTAAAATCTTTTCCTTCTACTCTTTACAGCTGATATTTAAATTCTGGACAAGAATCACTTAATCCCGTTACTGTGCCCAAGCTGTCTTTCAGATAGAACTCAGTAACTATTTTAAATCACCTAACAATTCAAATTAAGGAGAGGGAATTTATAGTTAATACATTCAAAAAAGTTTCAAAAGTAATATTCCAAAAAAATTGACTCATTCAAATAGTACTTGCATAGTTATAGTAGAAAACTCTGGTTGATCTATAATATTATTAGTTACAACTGAAATAAAGTAGTGAATATAGTGCAAATCTTTATGAATCCTTGAAGTAAAGACTTTTTTTTTGTCACCAGGACATATATCCATTACATTAATCTAAGGACATGCAAACCATAACTAGATTATTTTTTCTGTTGTAGAAAGTTCTTAAACAATGAACTCATGGGCAATATTAGACCCAAGGTTGTAACTCTTAAAGATGGTGATAGTGTAGTATCTTCATGTATAATCAGAATCTAAATAGTGGCTAAAATACGTGAACTTCTACAGGGAGCATTAAAAATTTATTTGCTATCTCACAAATCCAATGCTAGATTTTACATTGAGATCTCCAATTATCATAGGTAAAATTATTCAAATCATTTGATGATGAAGGGCTCTCTGTTGTTCCCATAGTTGCCTAGAATAATGGTCAATAGCTTAAATGGTATTTAATGAGGTGTATCATAGAGGTTAGGATAGCAGGCTCTGATTTCTTCTATACATCATGAAATAATATCAGATGTGTCACTTAGTAGTTGTGTGATTCTGAGCAAGTTTTTCATCTAAGTTGTGTCTGAGTTTTCCTATCTATCTAAAGTGAATACTAATAGGACCTACTCATTTGGTTGTAAGGATGAAATAAAATAATCCATAAACAGTAGTTAGTATGGTGTTTAACTCATAGTAAATGACCCAATAAAAAAGCAGCATTATCTTTCAGAGGATAGCATAGTAAGGGTTATAAGATTTAACAAATAAAAAGAAAAGAACTCTCAGTTAAATTTGAATTTCAGATAAACCACAAATGATTTTTTCATATAAGTATGCCTTGTACAATATTTGGATGTATACTAAAAAGTTATCTGTGGCTAATTTATCTGGCAACCCTAATTGTAGTGCCTCATATTATATAGGCACTCAACAATTTTTGGTTGATGAATATGTAAATGAAACTATAGACTGACAATGTAACAAAAAGAGAACTGCTGTGGCTGGAATGCTAGCTAGCAAAGGGATGAGTGATATAAAATGAGACTGAAAAAGTAGGGCGGGGTCAGCCCACAGAGGGCCTGCAGGCAATGTTAATGAGTTTAGTCTTTATCTTAAGTGTCCAGTGAAATAATTTAAGCCTGGTGGAGAGAAGGGAGGATGAATATATATATATATATATATATGTATGTATATATTTAAAAGGTCATTCTGGCTGCTCTGTGGAAAATGCTTAGAGGGATCAATGGTAACTCTGAGTGGAATCAGCAGAAAGTTTGTCCTCGAACCAATAGAAGTTAAGATTTATCTTGGGGGATTTAAAACAGTGGAAAGAGATAGGATGTGAAGGAGATAGAAATATCTGTTCCAAATCCTGGAACTATAAGTATACCAGTATGCCTGGAAGAGAGTGTTCATTCCATGGAGTAATGAAAGATATTTTTAATGACAGAGATTGAGAGGAGGGGATTCAGGAAACCACTGAAGAGTCCTTGTAAGTAACCAGTAGTCATGTAGATTTTTTAGTAGAGATAGGACTTTATAAAAAGTTCACTTGGAATCATGAATGCAAAGTTTAGGGATTATGGATTCAAAACTGTGAAACCGTTAAACATTTATTATAGCACAACCAGTGTAAGGAAAAAAGATATGATTATCATGGTCTTGGAGAGGATGGCAGTAAGAAAAAGACCCAGTGAAGATAATAATGAAGGAGCAAAGGAAAGGTTGGAAAAGAAAAACAGTCATATACAATGATTTTTTATTCCTTTGAGAGTAAATAAAACACATATTCAAAGAAGTGGGCTTCAAATGCTACATGAAGTTAAACACAGTAGAGAGAAGCAGTTTCCCATCTTTATCAGTCAGCTTTTGCTAGGTTATATTGAGATAGCAAACAACCTAAGTCTCAGTTTCACACAAGGACAAATGTTCATTTCTCACTCACGTTACATGTATGCTCTCTGCTGACTGTGGCTCTGCTCTGTGTGTGTTCCTCATTTCTAGATCCAGGCTGCAAGAATGGGCCTATCAGGGACTTGTAATTTCGTGGTAGAGGGAAAAACATAAGAGTCACACATTGTTTCTTAAAGTTTCTACTCAGAATTGGCATAGGTAACTTTTGCTCACATTTCATTGGCTAAAGCAAGAACCCTGATGTCAAAGAAAGAAGAGTACAATCCTCTCAGAGGCAGGGTCAATAAATAATAGGAACAATAATACAATCGACAATGCAGGAATTATTGAGTAGAAAAGAAACCCCTGCTGGTTTATTGAGATGGACTGGCATCATCAATACCATTTAACATTTTGAGGCATATGAGATATGCAGTAATAAAATAAATACCAGCATTGTAATTACCCTAATCAACTTTAAATGCTTCTCAAAGAATAACCAAATATTTGTTTCATTCAGTGTGATATTGGTAAATAAACTGTCAAAATTTTCACTTTTTCAAATGATTTTTATGATACTTAGGATAGACTTTACCTTTCACTATTCACTGTTTGAAAAGGGAATCAGCACACTAAAAGAAGGACTTTAAAAAATAAAATACTAGGAGTTAGCAAGGATGGAGAGCACCTGGAACTCTCAGATGTTGCTGGTAGAAATGAAAAATGTTAGAGTTCCTCTGGAAAAATTTGTCTGTTACCTTTTAGGTTAAACATACATTAACATTACTACTCAGCTATCACACTCCTATTTACCCAAGAGAAATGAAGACATAGAGCTAAATAACACCTGTTCACAAATGTTTATAGCAGCTTCATTCATAATCATAAAAATGGAAAAACTCAATATCCATCAATTAGTGAATAGAAAAACATTGTAGTACATCCATGCAATGGAATAATACTCAGCAATAAAAAGGATCAAACTACTGATGATACCTGCAACAACATGGCTGAATATCAAAGGCATTATGCTAATTGAAAGAAGCCAGACTCAAATGACTACATACTGTATAATTCCATTTACATGACATTTTGGAAAAGACAAAACTGTAGCAACAGAAAACAGACCAGTGGTTGGCAGAGACAGGATGAGGGAAGACATTAACTACAAATGGGAACAAAGACATATTTTTTTGAGGGTCAAGGTGGAATTATTCTATATCTTGACTGTGGAGATGGTTACGAAACCATATATGCTTCGTAAAACTCATAGAACTGTACTCCTGAAAAGGGTGGGTTTTACTGTGTACAAATTATACCTCAACAAGCATAAGTTAAAAAAAGGAAATCATATTTACTCCTATAAGCTATCACTGCATACTTAAAATATTTAGCACACTCTTACATACTAATAGATACCTAAAAATATATAACCAAACTAATAGAGACAAAGAACATAAAGTATCCCTTTTAATGTAGTTTTTTTTTTGGGAAGCAGTAATTCATGAATTTATATATGACCTAATAAATATCAATTAAATGAGAAACTTCACAATTAAGAAATTTAAGTTTAAGTTTCTCTTTAACGAAATAATTCTCAGCATGTAATGCTTATAGTGAATTTTATGGCTTATGTATTTTGCAAGAGAAGTTGGTCTCAGTAAATAATTATAAAATGCTTTTGAGTCATTCCTATTCCCTAAGAAACACTGCATAATCTAAATAAGGAATGCTACATTTTAATGGGCATAATATTTTAATTTGGTAGTTGCACAAAACTGTGTTCTGGCAGTTTATAAATTATATGAACATATGCAAATTTAACTGGCATGCATTATTCAAGAGCAAATAATTGTCTAGAGATATGTGTGGAGAAAAGAGAATCTTTTTAATCCATCGTTTTCCCTTTCCCTCCATCTCTCTTTTTCTCTCTCTCTCTCATTTCACCATAACCAAGTAAATACAGAAAAAGAGGAATATGGTTATTCCATTATTTCTACTAATGATCCAAAAACCAGTAAAAATAAGGCATAGCAGTCTGAGGAAAATAGTTTAAATCTTTGTTTCTGTTCAAAAGAGAGACCTATTGCATTTAAGTAATTCAGTTGAATAACTAGGATTTAAAATAAATATCCAGATGAATTTTTAAAAAATAATTACTTTTAAATGAAGCAAAACAAATAATCAAATTGGTTGCTTATTTTGGCATTTTCTAGGAGGGTGAGCAAAAGGTTAGGTTTATCAAGGGCTACTATGTATTAGACACTTGTTCCATGTTGCTTTTCTCCCATGTAGTTTGGTCTACAGCGGACCTTTTTACACAAAGAGCTTATTGTTAATCACAATTGATCGTCTCTCCTGTGAAGCCCAAGACAGCAGAGTTATACTACAGCTCTACATCTCTTCATTCCTAAAGCCTATGGTCTTCTGATGGGATGAATATTTGTTCTGGCTTTCCAGTCTTGATTCTGTTATCTTGTGTTGGGTTTTAAAATTTTATTGGTGGGAAGAGTCTTTTTCTGTTTGAAATCTGAAACTAAAATAAATTCCCCATTGGTGCAACATCATGGCCCTTCCTGTCTAACTAGTAAGTATTCCCTAGGCAATCTTAATAAGGAACATTGCCAACCATTTAATGTCTTATAGCATGTGCGTTACATAGGTACAATAGCAGACAGTATTTTACTTTTTACCTTCACTCTCTAAATCACAAACCCTTTGAGACCCAGAGAAGATAATAAGAACGATTTAGAGTCATGAAAAATCCCTTTTCGTCCAATTATTCATCCAGTTTCTTAGAAAAAAAAAGATTGCAAAAAAAAAAAAAACTTTAACAAAATGTGAGTGATGAAATATATTTAAGTGCATCCAGACCTGTTGGGTGTACCCATTTCTGGCCCCAAATACAGGCACGCATTTCTTTCCAATGATAAGCATTTCAAAATCCATTGACATACAAATTCCCTGGGATTTTGTGGGGAAGCAACTTCATGATGTAACCAGATA